>DWGR01002085.1:0-14426 GCA_018247715.1 Heliconius burneyi
CAGTTCATTAAAGTTAATGCCTCAGACCTGAGAAGAACCAATTTTATACAAATAAATATAAATTTAATATAAAAAATATCTAAACATACTATCGAATTTAATATAGTCCTATGAAGCTGTAATAGTGTCAGACATTAGCGTGGGTTTATTTATGTATTTTTAATCAAAACCCCAAGATCGAGAGCCCACGCATGTCAGAATTCATCACAATTGTACTGACTGCTCCTTCAAGAGCAAGTCGATATAAATTATGGAGAAAACAAGTCTGATCATACCTACGTCATGTTGACGTCTACAGTATATTGGTATCATTTAATATCGTCAAGTTCTTTTAGTCTGTATCCTTTTTCGTTAGATAAAAGTTGATATCTGTGTTTATCTTTGGAAGTTATAAGGAATCTTTCCGTGAATAGTATAGATTTCATAAATTTGAAATGAAAAATGTGTTGCTAACAACAGATTTGTGCTTATAGCTTTTCAGTAGACTGTTACAGATTTTCTTTCAAATTATTAATATTTTGATAATATTATAATAATTTTACGTTTATACAAAAATATTTCAGAAAGATAGAAAATGTAAAAAAGACAGTATTTTTATCTCCGAATACCCTTTAATAAGCCGAGAATTCGCTCAAAACAAAAGAATATAATAAATTGTAAAAATCCATGTGTTTCAAACAAAAATATATACAAGGAAACAGGAGATCCTGGTTTTGTACACGAAAACATACTTAGAAACCTTTTTGCTATTAACTTGTTAAGGTTTACACATAATATATCTAAGCGTTGGCTTAAGTGCGTTGAGTAGGGTCTAGGTCGAGGTAAGCGTTTGTCACACCGTACTAAAGCAAAATTCGTAGAAATTTTTAGATTCCAAGTTATTTTCTTTTTTTCTGCTTCAAGCAGTAGCAGGGAAGGCAGAGAGAGCTTTCTATTATTGTTACAATACTCCGTTCCCCATTTTCCATCGCATTCTGGAGGCATTGCGCGTTGAGTGGCAGTTCCAATCTTATTATTTTTATTATGTTTATATTCAAAAATATGGTCGAATTTGCCGGTTGAAAAACAACCTGTTGCGTTTAGAATCATATGCTTGTGTCTCTGCGCCACGACTGATCTCAAAATTCCGACTCGGAGAAATAAAATAATTAATATATTTATTTCCTCGCTCTGGTATAGAGTCAAAGCACGGCGTTGAGATCCGCAACTCGACACGCAATGTCTCAAGATTTCGGTGGAAATTGGGGAGCGAATTGTCTTAATATAAGGATCCGTCAACCTACTCTGATGTATGCGGGGTAGAGCATGGAGATTAAAAAAATAATATGGTAAGAAATAACTTTATAATACCTATTTCAATACTTTAGTTTACTTAAATTCTTTTACTTTTCATACTCCTTTACCTTCTAAAAGAAAACTTATTGTATTTTCTGATTTACTTTTATAAAATATCCGCCAGCGCTTCAACTTTAATTTAATCCTTTCTATATAATTAAATTCAAACCAATTACCAACGCCTTTTGAAATAGAAAAGAAAATTTAAAACTTTATTCATCCTTCTCGTAAACTCTGTTATCAAATTTCACTTCATTTTATTCCTGCATCTCCCACATATATATTTTTGAAAACAGAGAATATAATATATGTTCGTCTTTTTTTTATCTTTACCATTTATCTAGTTACATACTAATAATTTGGATGCTGAAGCCCTAATTTAAGAGGGAAGCCCTCGTTTAAGATCTATATTATAATTATAATAAACAAATACAAATAGAAATTTTTTAGCTTCACGCTGTATCTCACACACAGCAGAATAGGTGAAGGGGACCTAGTGTTAAGGCACTCCGTTCCCCAAATTCTTTCGTACTGCCGAATTCAACGCCACACCTCTGCCTCGACACCAGAGCGAAGAAATGGAAATACAAATTTAAATAAATATTTTATCTCCTCGAATGGGGATCGAACCCACAACCAATCGGTTTTACAGTCACACATTGTGTCCCTGCACCACGACTGGCCTAGAAATAATTTTAATATGTATTATAATATTTTTTTTAATACTCTGTCTGCCAGTAGATATATAAAACTGAGTAACAATGTAAGAAGTACAATATTATTAGTGACGTCATAGATCCACTATAGTTATGTGTAGACTTTAGTCGAGTATGCTAATTTGCTTTATTGTTATGTTGAATGTTGTTTACCATCCTTTAAATGTGAGAACAAGCGTTTAGGGCATTCTTATTAGATTTAAGTTATCGTTAACTTTATGCGAAATGAGAACAAGGCTATCTTTGCTCTGGGGAGCCTAGTTAGTTCGATTTCCACAAAAGGAAATTAAATATTAATTATCATCATTTGTTATTTCACTGGTAAAACACGACGTTGAATTCCACCACTCAACACGCAACGTCTTCAGAGTTTCGGTGCCGAGTGGGGAGAGGAGTGTCTTAACACTAGGTTCCCTATCTTTACAGCGCGAAACTGAAAAAAAATCTACGTCAGGACGGTATATAATATCATAAATAGAAGAGAAAATATAAATAAATATTCGAGTATACTAATTCACTTAATTTTATTTATAAAAATATTAATTTAAACCGAATAAATATCGAACTTTACCAAAGAAAACAAATCACGAAGCCTTAATAAATTAGACCACAAATATCAGTCTCGTCTAACTTAGATTTTACTCAAATATTTTCCTTGCGGGTTGCAATATAAACAAAGTTTGATCCGAAGCTAGCTTTAATTTAAAGTTGCGTTTACTGCCCGTCAGCTACTACGATAGGCAAATGAAGTAAAGAAGCTGCTGAAGTACATGTTCTTAATGTACTTGGCAAGAAGCTGTAGTTTTAGATTTGAATCCCACTTGGGAAGTGTCTTTAAAATGTTTATTTGTGCCATTGGTTCCATAAAATAAAATGTTATTGAGTGGAAAATAGGGATTTTGATCTTTTACGAGATCTTTTATGCCTCATTTGGAAATTAGAAATAAAAAAAATATATTTTTTATAATAAGAGAGATTTATATATATATCACATTAGTAAGGTGGCCTCTAGACCATCAAAAGCCAGTCGTGAAGTAGGAGAACAAGGGTGTGACTCTAAATCAGGGGTTCCCAACCAGTGATCCGCGGACCACCAGTGGTCCGTAGAAGCCTAAAAATGGTCCGCAAACAGTTTTAATTTTAGTGGGTCGGCGCTAAAATTTGTGTTTGATTATGACAGTTTATATTTATTATACCTACATAGTATTTATTACCTGCTCGCAATATTGACATAAAAGTGGTCTCTGATCAAGAAAAGGTTGGGAACCCCTGCTCTAAATAGAACAAGATGTGGATTCGATACCCATTTGAGGAAATTAAATATTTATTATTTCTTCACTCTGGTGTCAAGGCAAAGTGCAGCGTTGGGTTCGACCACTCAACACGCATGACGCAGAATCAGGCGCAAAGTAGACAGCGAAGAGTCTTAACATAAGGCTCCTTCTGCCTATCCAGCATACAGCATGAAGAAAGAAAGTTCGACATTTCTCTATTTAGGATAACGAACATAAAAAAAAAGAAATATGGTTTTTAACTTGTAATAAAATTGAAGATCAATCAATAACCTCTTAATATTTATCTCTATAAGCCACTCCATCGATATTTCGCCGTGTGTAATTAATGATTATATCGTATTCGCTCACAGCACTAATCTTATCCGGACACTGACAAACAATGGTTGCTAATAGGTCCATTATCTCCATATGACTTTATTTCTTATTAATGTAGCCGAAATAATATATAATTTTTTATGTTAAAGCTCGCGAACGGGTAAAGTGGTTTCACCCGCGTATATCCCGTTCACGCAGGAATTTTAGGATAAAAAGACAGAGTAAAATATTTAACTAAAAAATAACTATCACACTATTCACAGAATATAAATAGAATATTCCATATCTGACAGAAAAGTGACGCCTAATCGTTATCTTCCTGATACAATGAACGAAATACAATTTGACTATATTTAGTCTTCAATTATAAGGCTTTTATATTCACTGTACACCTAACTAAAATTTTCATTAAGATTTTGAATTTATTTCTTGGTAATATTAATTTATGTCTTATTTCCCAAATTTTGTACAAAAAGAGAGAATTTTTTTTTTGTTAGGAACATTTCAGAGACCGTCGTGGCGCATCGCAAGGGTGTGACTGTAACTCGACGATTGTGGGTTCGATACCCACTTGAGGAAGTGAAATATTTATTTGCGTTTATATTTTCATTTCGACGCTCTGATGTCGAGGCATAGCGCAGCGTTGAATTCTGCCACTCAACACGCAATGTCCCAATACGGCAGAAAGTGGGGAACGGAGTATCTTAACACTAGGTTCAATCTTTCTACTCTGCTCTATGCGGGATACAACGTGAAACTGATTTATTTTTATTTATTATTTTATATTAAACTTTGTTGCTTATATCGCATACAACGTAGAGTCTGAAGGCTTGACGCTTTGGCTTTGCGCAGAGATCTTTCCTCGCTATTCGTTCTCTTTCTTATTTATCATAAGGAGTGCTCTGGGGAACCTGACATCTGTCACCGAATTTTTAAACCGCACTTAAATATCATCCTTACCACTTGGATACGTAGTACTTTACAACTATCCGGTTCCGTAGGAAGTTCCCCTTAGTTTTGCTCGTGTGATTTGATTTTGCGTGTGTCTGGCTTGGGGCCAGTGGTGGCGTATTTCTAGGTTATATTTGTTAAAAATTTTACTATATGTAAGGTATTTAACTATATGTATTGCGGATTTTTTTGTTTATTATATATATTTTTAATTACATTCACCACCTGCTTATAACTATGACAGCTTCTTTTCGCTCTAAAGGTTGTCTGGAAGAGATGGCTACTTAGCCATAAGACCACCTCTTGTGCATTCTGTATTTAATATGTATGTTATGCGTATGTTTATTCATATTGTGGTGTACAAATAAAGTAGTAATAATTTAAAAAGTTTATTTATACTTCCTATATCCCTTCCTTCCTCCCTTCCTCGCGTATAAAGCGATAGCCATACTATACACGTATATAGAACACATATGAGAAATCTGAAGTTACGATCCCACCGGAATACATATCATGTACGAGTATGTAGGTCACGAATTAGGTTACCCACTGACCAACGGCCATGGATGTGGAAAACGTTTTCGGACATACAAATATTTATATATATTTTTTTATTTTTACGCAGTTTCCTATAGGGGAGCAGGCTGAGGGAGCCTAGTATATTTGAGAATTTACATTCTTTTCCCATATTAATACTATTTCCCATATGTTACTATAGTAACTTACTCTTTTACTATTAAGTAGAGCGGCAAAGTTAATAAACACTAAAAGGTTTGGTTCAGAAATAATTCTATTAACAAGCAACTACACTCAAAAGCATTTTCAATCTAATTTTTATTTTTAAGTATCTTCTGTAATAACTTACCTTTGTCATCTTAAGTAGTTTATGTTAAAGATTAATTAGTATAATAAAGAGCGACAACAAAGATTCACCATCACATCTGGTTTTAGGCCCGTCTTTTTCTACTTTTCATTTTTCCTAATTTTCGCCATAATCAAATATGGTCTGGACTTTAAAAATTACTATTAGATATCGATTTAAAAATTACTAATAGATATCGATTTCTGTGTAGCATATAGCAAAGTTATATTCATTGGCTTAATATAGTTTCTCTAAGAGTTCTTTCTCCAAGACTTTGTAAGAAAAAATATGAACATCGACTGAAGCTTAGAAATAAGCTACAGCTTAAGAGTGAGATCATTGGCACGCTTCCGTTCCAAAGTATACGCGGTGTATATAAGGCATATGGTGACGTTTTAAGGTGAAGTCGAATTGATTTTTAAGTTTATCCTCTTAGTTATTCTTCGCATTTTCTTCAAAAGGTTGTGGGAAGATAAGGACATATCCCCGATAGCGATTTTATCTCGATAGGGTTTTATAAAGAAAATCTTTTGTTTATCGACCTTTGACAAGCGACTATTGAAGACTAAACTCAACAGCTTATCATCACGTTGCTTTAATACTTATGAAATTTCTCCAAAATTTAATTTAATTTTTAATTAAATTCGTAAGTGATAAGTCCTCCTGAACTTCCTAAGTTCTCCTGACTTCACTACCAGAATCAAAACGCCCATATATTATCACAGACAGACATGTCGATTTGTTTTAACTTTAAAGGATCGTAAAATTTACACTTGGTCCACACGTTCGTTGAACTAGCCCGCATACTCTTATCAATGTCAGGGGTATTATTATCAATCCATCTGTCTATGTTACATGTAGCAGATGTAATCGCAACCACGAAATTTGTAAGCCCGCCATTTAACCACTTACCCACATCTAAAAGTTAGTATGTTTTTTTATGGGAAAAAATAATAATATGGCAAACGAGCGTTCGGGTCACCTGAAGGTAAGTGATCACCGCCATCTACGACCCCGTGCAACACCAGAGGAGCTACAGGTGCGTTGCCGGCCTTTAAAGTGGAGATAGACGAGCTTTTTGAAGGTGCCCATGTCATATTGACCTGGAAACACTGCTGCGGGTAGGCTATTCCACAGATAGTATGTATATATTATAACAATATCTCGTTTACGGTACTTGTATTCGTGACGTATTTTTGGGTCAGTTGACATGTGTTTGACTGAACGCGATGATTATTCAAATTATACCTATATGCGGCGTATATCTATATGCGGCCCTCGTGGCGCAGCGGCACAAGGGTGTGATTGTAATGTGACGGTTGTGGGTTCGATCCCCACTCGAGGAAGCGAAATATTTATTTACGTGATATTTCCATTTCTTCGCTCTGGTATCGAGGCACGCGGCGTTGAGTTCTGCCACTCAAGACGCAATGCCTCCAGAATTCGGCAGAAAGTGGGGAACGGAGTGTCTCAACACTAGGTTCCCTCTGCTTACCCTGTGTGCGGGATACAGCGTGAAGCTGATGTATATCTTTATGGTATTTTTTTTAATATGATTATTAAGATCATTTATTTTTCTTTAGCTTCACGCTGTATCCCACTACAGTGAAGGCAGAGAGAACCTGGTCTTAAGGCACTGAGTGCAGATCCTGGCAATAATATTTTAAAATCACGATATCGCGTGCTGAATGGACTAAACGAAAAAAACGGTACGTGAATTATTACTACTTGGTTGAAACAAGATGATGCTGCAAGAAGAAAAATAAAGTAAAAACATTTATGATAGCGATCGATGATTGTGAGTAGGTATACGTTTTAATATCCCATATACAATGTGATTATGCCGAATTGTATGGAATACTAGTTCGTAGTAGGTGGTCGTTTCACCAAAAAAAAATCTTAACTATCCTATATTTCCAATTTTATATTAAAAATAAAGGCGTCGTGCCGTAGTGGCACAAAGGTAACCCGACGGTTGTGGGTTCGGTTCCCGCTCGAGGAAATGAATTAATATTAGTATTTTAACTTCTTGGCTCTGGTCCAAAGGCAAATGCCCGGTATTGAGTTCCACTTACGGAGTATCTTAAAGCGGATTTATTTATTTGTATTCAAATAAAATCTCAAATAAATTAATAATATGAAAAGAACTAAATGTTTTATTTATAAAACCACACGTTTATTGAAATGGACGAAGGTTTTATTAAAACTACATGTACTTAGATAGTTAGAGATAGTTGCAGGTGCTAAGCCGTCTATTGAAGGAATTCTCTGTTTGCGGCTTACACGACGATTGCAGCTTAAGTAAAATAGTACCTACGTTGCGAGATTTTCTCTTAGGGTAGTTTATTATTAAAATAAAATTAATTCAATCACTAATTTACGAAAAATGGGACCCTATCTGTCTGTCTGTTAATATTTAAATATTGGGTTAAAAATCGGGACGTCTGGGAACGCTGACTAGTATCTATATGCTTTCTCATTTGTTTCTCATTTTTAATTTTTTCATCCACATATGTTACCTAACGCTAGCGCTATGAATATTCTCTCTCTAATGGTCTTCTTTGATATAAATTAAATATGTTGTTACATTTGCTGTATGTCCCAGAATATTATAAAGTATGTAAATGTTTTCTCGGTTTGCTTTGACAAAAACTTTGAATTATGGATGAAGTGGAGAACGAGGTAACCATAGCGAAGTATGTGAAATGTACTCGTATGAAGAGTAAATGTGTAGATAATATGTATTTGTATTTAAGGTATTCCACGCTAGGAATAAAGAAATTAGAGCCCAGCCACTACGGAAAAATAGGGACTCTAGATCCTTTATAAGCATAGAAGGGAGATAAGAGTTTAAAAAATATTTTAGAAAGAGTTAGTATTGCTTGTTTATTATTTTACCTGAGCCTTATGATTTGCAGATACTAACATATGTCCAAAATATGTGATCAAATAGTGAAAGAAGAAAAAGATATATTTTAGATAGAATTTCATAATATATTTTTAATCCTTTTTTTTTATTGGACGATAAGCTACTTTTAAAGTTTTTTTTCTTGATCTTTTTTTGGTATTTTATTTTATTTTGTTGGTGCTACATTGTTTTCTGCTTTTTGTTAGATTAAAATATACTTGCTTTAAATATCAAATGTTAATTCTGGTCTAAGATTTTTAGGCGTCAGAAAATTTTATAATATTTTTTGGTATCATAGAACAAAAACTGAACATCAATAAACACATAACTAAAAAAAATCAAGTGTATTCATACATTGGCAACGATAATACAACGAGTAAAATTTCAATAAGATTTATATTTAGCTAAAATTAACTAAATGCTTACATTTTTTAAATGTTATTCCCCACTTTAAAAAGAAAAATACTTATTTAGAAAACATATAAAAATTTGAACGTAACGGAATTTGATCCCGCGCCTCTCGTCTTTTCAACTTTTTCTTCCAAGTTAACTTTGGTTTCCAAGAGGCGCTGGTTCAAATCCCGTTACGTAGTTTTCTTTCCGGAAACTGTAATTAATTATCCACATTTTGTTACTGTGTTTGTAATAACGTGTTATAGATTAAAACATAACATTTAAAAATATATAAAAGTTACTTTGATAATTAATTTTCTATTCATTATAACATTAATTAGGAAAATCTTATAGTACATATAGCAATAAAATATATTTGTTGAGAGAAATAATAAAAGCGAAAATATTTTTTACCATTTTTACTTTTTTTTAATATAAAATTAAAGGTAATTTCATAAAAAAAATCTAATATTGTGGGTATATTGTATAATAACAATTTATGAAAAATAAAATATAAAATAGGTTATTATTATATTTTATTCTACTATCAATTTGAAGTAAATCTATAAAATGTATTTAAATTTTTTAACGCCAAGCTGCGCTAATACCTCAAATTAAAATTTAGATACTAAAAATATTTCAAAATATATATAAAAAAATTATATGCACCGAAAACAGCGACGCATGCAGTAACATAAAATACGGAAACAGCTTAATATTAGAAGTTGGCACTTGGTAGTCCCATAACGCATAAATATAGCTACGTTTATGTTTACAATATCACGTGGCCACTCACCGGGCCCAAATTGTCGAAGCCATGGCGGAACGCGAGCTCCTGGGCCTCCTCGTGGCGGATAGACCTCTTGAACCTGACCAGGAAGGAGTTGGTGAATACTTCGCGGGTCGCGGCCGCGGATACCAGCACCGTCAGAGCGATGCATTGCAGCCACATGATCGATGTGGCCACCGGCGGCTGACTGAAGCCGAACTCCCCTGACGTCACCATATATCGACCCGAGGACCGCGCAGGCGCGAAAGCCTTAGATTATGAAAGGACCCAACACTCATGAGCATTGTTATTTGTACGTACATACGTGTTCTGTAAAGATGACCTTGTTTTTTGTGAGTGACGAATGTCGACGAAATTTATTAGCTTTTCTTTTTGATAACACCATTTGTATTAGAGCTAAGCCAGTAGAAGTACTTAAAAGCTGTATTTTAATTAATTCGACATTTTATTTTATATCATTTATATACATTATCCATATTATGATAATTTATTTTTGTTTGTTAACTTTACTTCACGCTGTATCCCGCACGTAACAGAGAGGGAAGAGGGAACTCTCATGATAAATTTATTTTTTCCAATATTCTCTAATTTTGGTGAACAACACAAAGCGTAAAATGAACTAAATTGATAATATAAAAAATATACTTAAAACGTACCTGTTAGCACACAAGTACACAAAACTGCAAGTTAAGTACAAACAAACATACAACACAATTCTCAACATACCATCTAGATTAAACGTAAATAATATTCTCATAATATTATGTGTCTATATAATATTCTTTTTCATAATAAAAAGTAAATAATATTCTCGTTATATAGAGCATACTGACTGCTTTGCAATAAAAATAATCCAATCAATGCTTAACCCAACATTTACGATCGCATAATAAAATCAAATAAAATTAAAAACAAAATCTTTGAGAATTAGACCGTTCCGTAAGCTTACTTATCCAATGATTTATTTCAATCTTTATATATTAATCATTATATGTACACAGTGGCGACAGTTACAGGAGTCTTGAAAAGAAAATAATAGGTATTTTTAAAAAATAACCACGAACGAGGGTTTTTCTATATGCGGTTCGTCAATTTTGAACCAATTTTATTTGATAAAAGCAGCTCATTGTGTTACTAGTTTACATAACGAACGATTTAAAAACGCTAGGACACCAGTAAATGCGTTTGCCGCACATGAAAACATAAATATATATGTTTTATATAGAAGATCTGCTGTATAGCTATACCTCTTACTGAGAATAATAAAATAATAATTTTCCATTTCATCGCTCTGGTGTCGAGGCAAAGCGCGGCGTTGAGTTCTGCCACTCAACATGCAAAGCCTCCAGAATTGTATTTAAGGCCGTCGTTGTGCAGGGGCACAAGGATGTGACTGTAACGCAACGGTTGTGGGTTCGATCCCCACTCGAAGGAATGAATTATTATTTGCTTTGCTGTGCGCGAGATAAAGCGTGATATAGATTTTGATTTTTATTATATTTAAGCACTCTTCTTCTAGTCTTGCTAGTTCCATGATCTAAGAATTATTATTTAGAAATGGCGCGGAGACTACATTTTCTCATTTAGTAATTAAATATTTATATTCTATTTAGTTTTCTTGTTGACGCTGGCTTTTTAACTATTATTTTCTTTAATAATAATCTCGGAGAGAAATATTTTTTGTATTTCCTATATTTCATTACTTAATTTACTGCTCACTTTTTGCTAACATATATAACCACCATTATACAGAGTCGAAGCGTCAGCGCTCCTTTTACATGAACATCATATAGGGTAAAATATTTCAACCTACCTAAAGAAATTAATCAAGATACCTCAACAGCTTAGACGTAGAATTTTTTTTATTTCATTATGCTTATCCATACCTGTATTTCGTGTGACGCAGTTACACATAGATAGCAATAGTAGTTATTGCTATCTAGTATATGTTAGTACAAAAATACTACTAAATGTTAAACTACTTTGACCTTTATCGTCAATGCCATATTTTATAACGATAATTTTACTATTTACTAGTGGGCCCGTGCGAGGCTACGCCCGCATGAAATAAGAATATTAATAAAGAAATTGAAAACTAAAGATTCAGTCAATTCAGTAAAACATTTGTATAAAATAACTGTTACGGCGATTAGCAAATATGTCGAATTAAGTACTTTAAATTGTTATAACTTTTTTATTTATGAACCGATTGTAATAAAGTAAACCTTTTAAGTTTTCGGAAGCTTGCCAGAATCCAATAGTGAACACCGCATCAAAATCGGTTGAGCCGATACTAAGATTAGCTATTACAAACGCAGAGACAGACAAAAATTTTAAAAGTTTTGGGTTCTATTACGTTAATAAAGGTTCCCAATTACATTTTTTTTAAATATCTTCCGAGTACAGACACCGACTTCCTTGCGATTTTATTATGAGTATACTCGTATTTTTGGTTAAAAATAAAACTTTTTAATTTTTGGGAAAAAAATATTGTATTAGGTTTCTATGGTAGTAGTAAAATCCGTGGTTTTATTTAAAGTGGTGCTGACAAAAACACTCTATATACTCAGTACTTACAGATTTTTCAAAAATTCGTTATTTCCAGGCATTAGGGCTCAGAAGAGTGAAACGAATAATAATCCACCGAAAATTTATCATTGACTGGATATCTAATGACATCGCCTTATTATTACTAGCTAAGGAACTTTCTTTAGGAGTTAAAAGAATTATACTAAGACCATCTTTTCCAAGTGATGCCAGAGGTACCTTAACCGGTTGGGTGGGTCTTTTAAGTGTAAGTTTTTAAAACACTATTTTGGTGACAAAATAAAATTATTTATACATATTATTTCAATGAAATTAATGAAGATTACAAATTTTAGTATTTTAAATTTACAAATTGAAATAAAATTTCGAGTATAATACATAACGTATACATATAAAGTTGAGGCCGTCGTGGCGCAGCGGCACAAGGGTGTGACTGTAACGCGACGGTTGTGGGTTTGATCCCCACTCAAGGAAGTGAAATATTTATTTACGTTTATATTTCCATTTCATCGCTCTGGTATCGAGGCAAAGCGTGGCGTTGAGTTCTGCAACTCAACAACTCAACTCAACGGAAGAAGAACGGAGTGTCTTAGCACTTCCTGTGCCTACCCTGCTGTGCGCAGGATACAGCGTGAAGCTGATTTTTTTAAATAAAGTTGTAAACTTGAAATTCATCGCTGTCTGTACATAGAAGATATATGAGAAAACTTAATACTGAGGGCAATGTAATAGAACCCAAGACAATGATTTTCATGAAACTGTTAAATATCACAGGAACGGGAACTCATACAGGAAAAAGCTGTAGAAGGGAGTATAATACTTAAATCAATATCTCAAACTGTCAAATCTAGAAAGAAATGTGATATGGTTCGAGTTATGCGAGGCACTTTTTGCGCCGGAAGTTTCAATAAATTTAGTCCAAAAGCTACCGCGTGAGCATTTTTACTATTCATCATACTTAACATAAGTTTCTATATATTTCAGATTTAACTTTTTTCCACATTTTGCATTCTAGTGTTAGGTCATTCTCTTATTCGTTTTCAGCCCTAATTTGAGAAATTACTTGCAAAAATTTAGTGTCTTAACACTAGTTTCTCTTCGCCTAATTTACTGTTTGCGGAAGATATATGCTGTGTAGGTTAATTTTATCACAATGATTTGTTACCTCAAACTTTTGACTGGGTGAACCGATTTTGATGATTTTTTTTATTTGAAAGCTAGTGCTTCCCATGTGGTCCAATTTTTTTTGTCTATTTCTGACAATGGTATCTATGAGAAGATCACATAAGTCTTAATTTTGCAATCGGTATGTGCGCGACAAATGGGCGAATAACTCAATGTGGCGCCAACTGATTTCGATGATTCCTTTTCTTATTTGAAAGAATATACTTTTAGGATAGATTGGTTAGGTTCCGATTATGGAATTCAGTAGAAATTGACAAAGTTTGTTTTTTTTGCAAAAAAAATTTTACACATTCATTCGAGGTAGTCTTGGGACCCCTGACGTAGCGCATAAGCTCCAAGAGCGTCGCTCGAGATAGTATGGACGTGACGGGCCGGCCTAGGAACAGTGTCGGATGCAAGTGCCTTGCTATGTCTGTCCCTGGAGCTAGACCTCCTAGACACCCAAGGAAGCGTTGGTTAGATATCATGATGCAGGACATGAGAGCCAATGGTCTAACCACCCAGAACATTAAAGATCGTGTAAAGTGGAAAGTTAATCTTTCCAGGAAGGTAGATCCTGGCAACATACGCTGAGATTAATGCCAGGAGGACGACGATATTACTTTATCATATGATCATTTTTATTTTCTGGTTTTTAATATTGACTCAAATCGTTAAGTACAAACCAACTTACAACACAATTCCCAACATACCATCTACCAACTCATATTAAACGTTAGTAAAAAATATTACCATATTATTGAGCATATTGACTGACTTGCCATAAAAATAAACCAATTAATGCTTAACCCAACATTTACGATTGCGTAGTAAAATCAAATCAAATAAAAAACAAAATCCAAAGCAATTAAATCGTTTCATGAACTTACTTATCAAATGAATTATTACAATATTTACATATTGATTCTTGTGTGTGTACACCGTGGTGACAGTTACAGGAGTCTCGAAAAGAAAATAGTCGATGGTAAAGACGTTTCCATAACCAATCATCCCCACGCGGTATTTTTACAAATACTTACGGACGACACCAAGCATATATGTGGTTCAGCCGTTTTGAATCAACTTTATTTGATAACCGTTGCTCATTGTGTCTATACTCCATATGATGAGCGATTTCATGATATAAGAC
>DWGR01002086.1:0-14423 GCA_018247715.1 Heliconius burneyi
AAGGCCGGCAACGCACCTGTAGCTCCTCTGGGGTTGCACGGGGTCGTGGGCGGCGGTGATCACTTACCATCAGGTGACCCGAACGCTCGTTTGCCTTGTCCTTATACCATAAAAAAAAAAAAAAATAAATAAATAAATTTGGTTTTTGAAAATTGAGGCTTAATGTCACGTAAAAAGTGTGAGGACGCCCTGGAGAACATGGACGAGGCGAAAGTGACCGTAGCATTTAGCGCTCCGTTCTTTCTGGCTACCGCACTGAGAATACAACGTGAAGTAAACAAATAAATTTTAAAAAATATATTATATTTATCGAGTCCGACCCCGATCGACCTTTACAAACATTTGTTTTACTCGCTTATTATGTTTACTTGGTACATATTTGTGTATAACATTATTCTACGCTTAGCTTGTTTGTAAAATAATAAATAGATTGTATTTAAAATAAAAAAATATTTATCAGTTGCTTTGTAATGCTGTAGTTTATATGACATTAATTTAGATTAGCTTATAATATATTCATCCATTAAGCTTAAGTATTTGATATACGCTCAAACGCCGCGACGTTTGTGCGAACGTTGGAGGCATTAAAGCATATGTGATGTTTCTCTAAGAACAACGTAGGTACTTGTAGTACGTTACAATACCAGCGTGTTTACCGTTCAGTATGCTAATGTTAGCTTTACTTCAAATAATAATAGTTTCTTAGCAGAATAGTGTGTATTATAATACTTCTAAATGATAAAGGGACATTACTGTTCATAATATGTGCATGTCACACTGTCACCCCGTGCTCTACTTTCCGCCGAGTTTTTCAAGGCATTGCGATTTGAGTGTTGGAGCTCAGCGCTGGGCTTTTGCCTTGGAGCCAGAGTGAAGAAATGAAAATATTAAAAACAATAATTTATTCCCCCAAACAGATCGAACGTACAACCGTAACGTAACCGTCATACCCTTGTGCCGATGCGCCATGACGGCCTTATAGAAAAATATTGTACTTTATCTATCTCGGAGGAAAAGAATAAAATACAACAATAAAGGTATCGTGCTTAATGATATAAAAATGTGTTTTTTTTTGCAAAAACTAAATTGTACCTACAATGTCAAATGTACAGAATAAATACGTTATTATTTATCAAGATCCGTTAACCATCAGCTTTGGAACACTGTTTTATGATTCACGATTTCATTAAGACCGTTGTTAATTAAAACATAAAAATGACTTATTTCGTGTTGTAATTTAAAATTGTAAGACAAAATTAATATTTATTCAACGGCTCTCGTTTTGGTTGATTCAAAAAAATATTTTACGAAGTCACTCAGTTCTCCTGAGGTATTTAAAAATGTTAAATTACTTATTTTTGGCAGATCATATTATCTTGTATACTATATTTCGACCAATTCTTGAATATTGCGTGTAGATTATATGTTAGATACTCAACAACATTTTTGAAGTTGTTTGAAAAGAAATGCAACGATTGAGGAATACCATTTCTGGTAAAACATTTAAACAATTTTCTTGTAAATATTACAGCAAAAGTAGATATTAGAACTACGTAGGCCATCTATGGTTTTCATGATAAACCTACAGCTCTGAAATCATGCAGAAATATTGTGGACGACACGGTGATCCTAGCGAAGTAATTTGGTGATAGTTGCAATTGTACTTTTTAAGGAAATGGTCAAAATGTGTCCCATAGAGTTAATCTGCGGAACTTATTGAAATTCACACGCACAGATTGAACTTTGACTTACCTAATCTGTGGTGTGAGGGCAAAATAGAAAACTTTAAAAAAAAATTTGCAAAGTTTGACGTTATGTTACATTTAGCCCCACCCGCTGTGTACAGCATGTTGTGGATCCTAGTATATTATTTTAACTTCTAAATAATTTGTTTCAGCGCTAACATCGGCTCAGGAAATAGCTCAACTGAAGTTCCCGCTGTATGCGGAATTTCAGTGGGAGGCTGAGCTCAGCTGTCACTTCCAGTTGGATGATCAGAGACTACACTCCGTCAAGTGGTACAGAGACATGCACGAGTAATTCAGATACAGACAGAAGGTAGCTATTAATATGAACTGACTTTTCCCCTAAAACAAAAATTGTATGACTAAAAGTACTCCTAAAAGAACGTATAATACATAAAAGTAGGTCCCGTTAGAAACATTTGAATTATACATTAGAAGTCAGTTTATATAAAATGAAAGATTACTTCCGAAAAGCCCAGCGTTCATCGCGTGTGTTTCTCTCAAATATGATTTGTAATCTGCTTACTAAATCCTACTTCTTGCATCTAATATTTGCATAGATACAGATTTTCATGCAGCTTCTTCTAAAGACACAAATGTAAAAATCCGGTCTATGATTTCTAAATAATTTTATAGGTGAAATTTAACATGTAGATTCTTTGGAGAGTAAAGGTCAGTGGAAAGAAAAAAAAGTAGTTTTGTGAAAGTTTGGTGAGGTTCCGATTATGGGATCTGGTCGAAATTGATAAAGTTATAAGAAAATTTTTACTATGTATGTTTTGCTCATTATACCACAATGTTAGTTTGCATGTTGTGTTTGCACCTAATTAAGTGAAATCTTACATAGGACAACCACTACCACTCGTTAACTACCACTACCACCACCGCTTCTCATTAATAAAGCATTCTTCCTTTTATTGTCTACTTATCACTTAAAATCGTAAAAAAATAAATCATAATAAAGTTCAATATAGTAAGTATTATTAAATAAATAAGCACTCCATTTTCATGTTTTTGTGAATCAATAAACTAGTCAGTGTGTCATTAATAAATTATTTTTTAACAAAAAGAAAAACCGACTTTTAACAACGAACTAAAAAGTAAGAAAATATTTTTACAAAGATCTTATAATTTTGAAGTCGGTGTCAAGCTAAGGCTACAACGACCTTACTACATAGACTTACCTAGACCTTACTACATATTACTAAGCCTGTTTGTCTTACTTAGAGGAAATCACTTATCCAATCCAACAACAACTTTATTTAGCTTTACTTAATGCTTCTATTTTAACGTAAATTAGTAATCCGAAGCTTTTGACTTCTACTAGAACGGCTCGTACCTTCTTAAAACTTTAATACATTAACATTAGCACAAGAACAAACTAAAGCGGTGTATGTTACTTGAGTTCCTTTACAGGATTATCTTAATCGACAAGTTTCTGACAATTTAGGTAACGTCCCAGCTGATTTGAACAACGGAACTTTATTAGATCTCTAAGAGCTTTTGTTTTTATTATTTTTCCCTTGACTGTAAGTAAGAGATGATAGTACAAAACAATTTTCAACGTAATTACTTAACTTACTTAACTTAACTTATTAAAGATTAAGCAAAAAAAATAGTTAATTAAAGAAACCATGACATTAAAAGACAAATATGCATAATAAGCTTCGAGAATATTTTTTACCAGTTCCACAATAAAATATTGAATAAACCCAATTATTTGTAATAATTTTCGGATACCCAAAGGCAATCTAACTCGTAATAAGCTCAACACTCGTTATCAAATTTAATTTGCACCAATGTTCGTACTGAAGTCCATTTCCCTCGCAGCTATGCCGGACAAGGACCCTACAATACTTGGTGCTCCTACACTAGTGAGGCCCGGCAAGCAGATACTCCACAACTGCTCCTCCGACTACTCCCTGCCGCCCTCTGATATTAATTGATACATAGACGATGAGATTGCACAGGTATATATGTATGTGATGTTATTTTTTTATATAGCAATGACCGTTATTTTAATGTATAAATATTACATTTATTATTGAAGTTCTAGAACATACGAGCTCAGTCGTGGCGTAAGAAAAATATGTTTGTACCTACTGACGTAATTAGGCTCTGTGTGAAAGAAATTTGCGCTCTAAAGTTGTGAATTTTAATTATTTAATTTTATATGTATTTTATTTTTATTTAATGAATATAGAAAGAATTATTTACAGATTTTTTCATTTAAATCTAATTAACAAATGTACATAGTTAAAGTAAAATAATGATCGTTTTACTTGATCACATTGCACAAAATTAAATATAAACACATATATTAATAATTTGAGTTTATGTACTGCAGTAAAGAAGTGCCTGATAATTTGTATGTTTTCTTTATTTTTGATAATTTCACACAATACGAAATTATTCCGATTTAATTTGTATAAAATCAATTATGGAAGATAAGATTGTACATACAAACATTACCTAGTATTTAATATATTTCCTTATTCAAATCTATCGCCAGCTGCCGCCATAACAGTCTAGGATATTGCGCAGCTCACAGGAAACTAGTCATATATACATACTGTGATCTGCAAGAAAACTACGGAATTACTAAAGTACTAGATTTACTACAAAAATCCAAATACATACGAGTACTTTGATACAATTAAATTTACTGTTCTTTTTTTAAAATAATTGATATTTCTTGTATCAAATGAAACATATGAAATGGTGTATGGCTTTGGTAATGATGAATCATATTTGTATGGCAGATTTGAGAAGACTTTTGTATAGATTACAATAATTGTTGAATACTTGAGTTGATAATAATGTTGTATATATTTAAGCAATGTTTAAATCTCAATCTGAAAATATACAGATTTGCCACAAGAATTAAAATGTGTAGAAATGTAGGTGTTAATCTATGGTTGTGTTTCGATTAAATGTTGAAACACAGCCAGAGATGTTTGATGATGAAGATTAATTATGTTTAATGTAAAACAAATCCAACGTTTTGTTATATTTTATTTATGAAATTAAATAGGATTCGCCAGTAATATTGTATATTATTTTGAGCCTTAAAGGCCGGCAACGCACCTGTAGCTCCTCTGGTGTTGCACGGGGTCGTGGGCGGCGGTGATCACTTACCTTCAGGTGACCCGAACGCTCGTTTGCCTTGTCCTTTTACCATAAAAAAAAGCATTTAACCTAACGTTAAATAAGCATTTACGTATCTTTTTAATACAAATTAAATATATCATCAATTACTTATATATATATATATATATATATATATATATATATATATAGTATAGTATATAGTGCTATAGTCTAATGAGTCTCCCTGTTTAATAATCTGTAGATATCGATTTTCATTCAACGCCTATACATATTCAGGCGGGCTGTGTCACCTTCCGTGACGTTCGGTAATAGACTGCTGCGAGATTGTACCCCGAGGCGAGTAAAATAGCAGATTAAACTTAGATTAGATTCTTAATCGAAATATTCATTCGATGTCGATTATTTATTGGTCAGTTCAGTTCAGTTCTTAATTTATGGTGCTTATTGATTTGTCTAATTATTTGTAGAGTACCGCTACGTCCTAATCGTTACTTACGTATTCAAATAAAAATAAATCTATCGTTACATACAATGGCAGACACTAATAGGCACCTTATTTTTATATGTTGATCGTGAAATATATTATTTAATCAATAATTATTTGATATAAGTACTTGAAGATAAAAAATTAAACATCTAAAAAGGTAATCTGTATTGAATTACGAGAAATTTGGTCGTCGCAATGGATTATGTTATTTGTATTCCTGATAGAAATGATCTGTAGTTCTGTCAGTATGTGCCAAAACAGCTAAATTAAAAGTGAGTACATTTCGAACATTTTGAATTTGTTTCATTTTTAAGGCAACGGTAATGCGCCTTGCATTACCGTTCGCCTGGTAACCCTCCAGACTGGCGGGTTGACAACATTTTTTTTCGCTTGGTTTTTTCACGATTTTTATTGTATTTATCTTTCACAATCCACCCTCGAAACTAAATTTAACCTAAAATAATGGTTTAATTGATAATTGAATTAGAATATGTAACCTAACATGGAATGTAATTTTATTTCCGAACGTTATTGGAGAAGAAAATGTTAACTTGTAATTCGTTTTTGCCTTATAATTTTAAAATATTATAACGAAAACCGAATTAAGTAAGCACAATCATTTTACAAATATAAAAAAAAATCGTTAAAGCATCTCAAGCGCTGTAATGATAATTAACGGTACATAAAGCAAATTCGCTGAAATGAAAAAATATAATTGGCTTACATTAGGGACTTTCATAATTTTTATTCAGATTATCTTGTTAAGTCTTCATTACCTTATTTATTATCGTATATACAAACCATTATAAATTTTGTACTACGTCATGACTTTTTGTATTCCTCAAATCTTTTCCTGGTAATGTATTTACCTATAACCTGGTAAGTGTAATTTAAATTTTCTTTAATGGTATAATAGGCATGAAAATGAATATTGCTTTTTTTTTAAGATGAATCATTGTATTTATAAATAAAAACAGATTTTTATTTCTTTAGTTGTTATTTAGGGTTCCGGGCACGAAATAAAAAAAATTGGAAGCTATTATATTTTTAATTTTAAGATAAAAATATTGAAAACATGCAAAATAAATTACACCCCTAGATACTCATTAGACAATTTGTTCGAAGTAATTTTGACGCAAACGTATTTCATAATATATCATTATGAACGTTGCATGTAACAGTTAATTATAAGTTTCAGTGAAATACGGTGCGGTCCACGCAATTAAGTACATCGCAGTATAATTCTGCATTGAACTTGGTTGGTCCTAGTTTAAGAGGTCTTGGTTTGATATGAAATATTATTCGTTTTGAAATATATCTACATCTACAGAAAAAATAAGTACATTTCTGTGTTTTGAATATAATAATTAAAGTAATCACATGAATAAAAATAAAATAAATATCAATAAAATAAGCACACATGGTATTATGAACATAATTTGTAGTTAAAATATTTTTTAAAGTATAGATATATTACATATTTCAAAAACATTACAGCCATTTTATCCCATTCAAGTAGAGAAATAAAGAGCACAGTGACCCACTTTTTGCTAAGACGACAAAACTTCTAATGTGTCTCAGCGGTTACGGTGTGTATTTACGCCACCGTTGAAATGTCAACAACCATTTCCCAACATTTATCATGGAAAGCAGATTAACCGCTTAAGAGCGGACGCAGGGCTGTCACTCTACTGGAATATAATCAGCTTGACTTTATATTTTTTTAAGAACAACCAATTAAACTAGATCAAGTAAATATTTCAAACTACATTGTCATGAGTGAGTTCATCTTAAATTGTTCTTAAATAATAAAAACAAAATAATAGAGTGATCATATAAATTACAATTATTCAACATGGGCGGAAAATTGTATTAAAGCAGCTTCACGCTGTATCCCGCAGACAACAGGGTAAGCAGAGGGAACCTAGTGTTAAGGCAATTCGTTCTCTACTTTCTGCCGAACTCTGGAGGCATTGCGTATTGAATGGCAAAACTTAACACTGCGCTTTGCCTTGGTCGACACCAGAGCAAAGAAATGGAAATATAAATTTAAATAAATATTTCATCTCCTCAAGTGGGGATCGAACCCACAACCACCTGATTTTATAGTCACACTTTGTGCCCCTGCGTAACGTATGCTTGCATATATTATGCAAAGTTAAAGTTTAAGTGCCTTTATTACAGGGTCACCATGGACGCTCGTCTCATTTACTATGTAAATATCGTGCAAAAACATTTATAATACCAGCTCGTGACGCCAGAGGACCGCAGTGATTGGTCTACATAAAAGCCAAAAGTTCAAAAGTTTTATCGCACAAAATATGATGTGTTTATATTTTTTTACATTACAAATTAACCTCGAAGAACGGCAGAACGAAATAGTGCTTTACGCCAAAACACCAATTGGCACAGTATAAGCCCAGGTTCGGCCTCATATGCACTAAAGTTCTCGTCTCGGAGCTTGTTCCGAGTATAATCAACCACTTGTTCGTGTACAACGTAGAGAAGTTCCAATCTTTGGGATCCAATAAACTGAAAAGGCTTGACTCTTTGGCTTTAGAAAGACTAAAATATCACCATACGAAAATTAATTCATCTCTGATTAGTGCCTGATTCGCAAGCAAACTGAGGCAGGAAAACACACAGGCAGATATTTTGCTCAGTGGGTTTTTGCCTGTGTTATTGATACATTAACAGACATAATTCATATGTTTTTTATATCCTGTAATTTACATCCTTAAAATTACCAAAGTACTGTTTACTTTGGTAATTTTAAGTTTGGTAAACAAGTTTAGCTTCTCGCTCTATATCACATACTGCAGGGTAGCGACGCCGCACTTTGCCTCGACACCAGATCGAAGAAATGAAAATAATAACTCCTGGAGTGGAAATCGAACCCATAACTTGTCGCGTTCACAATCACCCTTTGTGATTTATAATATTTATATAAAATAAATAAAGAATCAGTTAGTTCTAAGATTCTATTTTCATAATTTTCAGCTTACAAAATATGATATTGCTAAATAACTCAGGAGCAACTTTAGCTAGTATCATAACGAGAGTACCCGCTATATATGATTATATGTCTAATATAATATCGAGGGACAAGATACATCGTCTGTTTACCGTAAATAAAAATTATTTGTGTAAAGAATATTGTATAAAATTAGATATTGAAGAACAAACATTCGCGTGTAACAGGTTACGCCAACAAACTTAGCTACATGTATGTCACAGTTTTTAAATGTATTACTTCAGGTACTATAAGGTACGATACAAACAAGCAGAGATAAACAAGCGTTGTACCACTCTTCTCATTCCACTTATTAAGTAGCATCATGTAGAAGTGCACTTTCAGTTCAACAGTACCAGTTAGACAGTACCGAGTCAATTAAAAATCGTAAAAATTAAATGAAACTATAAACTAACAACTGAAGCAATTTTATTTTCTATTCCAAAGCCATTTTACCATTGTGTGCTGAACTTCATCATCTCGTTGATGTCACTGTACCACTACGTTACTGTGATACGAAAATTTAATGTGAATTGAACTGTTTCCAATAGATTAAAGATAGTTGACCTATATCTGATATATTTGTTATATTTAATTGAATACACTACCGTAGAGCATTTATTGTACTTGTGAATACTATTTGGAAAATATTGCTTAAAATTTGGCGGAAAGTGGGAAACAGAGTGTCCTAATGCGTCTTTCCTCTGTCTACGCTGCTAAAGCGTCAAGATGGAAAAACAATACTGTTCCTTGAAAAGGTAATTTCAGTGGCATTGACTGTACTTTCTTAATATTAAAAAGAAATGTAAAGAGAAGAATACAATGTATTCAAGGCAAAACTTATTGGATCACATAGTAACAAATATTGAAGAACTTCAACGGTGCGCATTGCATCGTAATGCAGATGCAAAATAAAGTTTCAAGCTTCTTCTTGTTCTAGTACTTCGACCCCGCCATATTAAATATTATATAATATTATATGAATAGTTTTTCTGTATACAAACCATAGTCATGCGTCTGATTTCACTTCAAGGTCGTCACTAATTTATCATAATGTATCTCTTCGATCTATTGCTTTTCCTATACTTTGTATTAAAGTGGAGGCCACTGAGGCACAATGGGACAGTAGATTGATTGTAAACGTGATATTCGTGGGTTTGATGTCCACGTGGGAATGACGCGGTTTAATTATTTGCAGTAGACAGTTCCGGTGGACAAATTCCAGTTGAATACTCCTTAACTGGCTCAGAATGTCTTAACATTGGGTTATCCCTACCTAACCAACTACGCGTATATGTGAGATAAAGCGTGAAGCTAAAAAAGGACAATACTTTTATTTATTTTTGAAAGCACAAGCTGGGGTACCTTCAAAAAGCGCATCTGTGTCCATCGTAAAGGTGTTACATGGGGTCGTGGGTTGCAGTCATAACTTACCATGTGGGGACTCCCGTTTGGCCTGTTATATCTATGAACACAAGATTTTAATTACATAAAAATATAAAACCAAAACTATCGTATTACAATATTGTGATAGTCTTCCACGTCTATTGCTCACAAACAATAATGCCCGTACCTCTTCCAGTCTATCACTTTTTGCATACTAAGAACTAAAGTTTCCACTTCGAAGGAGCAATTTGGCTCCAGCGGCATTTCCTTGCTAATTAACGAGCGAGTGCATTGTTGGGCGCATCTCGGTCTGCTGTAGGGTTGGTGCTCTTTCTTAAGTAATTTATATAAATAACAACTGTTTTTTTTAATTGCTTAGTATTTAGATTTAATTTTTATTTTAGGGTCATAAATAACTTTCAATATGTTATTACAATAATTATTTCATTTTCTCGAGTGGGGATCGAGCCCACCGTCAGTTACGTTTGCAAGTGTGACTGCAACACTTTGTGCCCGTGCGCCACTACTAGCCTCAAACAAGGATATAAATATTGTATATTATTTGTAGTTGTAATTGAACCACTAATTTGTGAACGACGACATAAACATCGACAATTATTTTATAAGTAGAATCCATTGAACCTGAATATCAGTTATATCTAAATTCAACGCCCGAATTCTAATAATTAAAAGTTTTTAACTTAAAAAAGGATAATAAGTCAGGTAGAAAAGTGAAGCAATATAAGCGCTACATAATATTAACGGCACCGTAACTGTTTTTTTAACACTAATATAAGATTTCTTCGATAAAGATGACTTTAAAAATTAGATAGAAATAGATCACTTTAAAAATTTGGTAAAAATTTCAAAGCACGACCCTGTACGGCTGTGAAATTAACTGCGAAGTTCCTTAAACTTGGTCGCAGATACTCATTGACGGTAAATGTGCTCGCTTGCTTTACTTGATAAATTGAATATATCTTGCACACATTATATATGTTTCATGTAAATTTGGATTGAAATATTCGTTCTGTAGGTAGGTTCTATTCGGTGTAGGTGTGTTCGTTCAAGTAGGTACATTATCTAGTGGACCACAAAATATAGGACATCTACACTAATATGTTATTTCTAACGATAGCTCGTATCAAATGAGACGTCACTAAATTAAATAATTAGATCAGCTTCACGCTGTATCCCGTACACAGCATGGTAGACAGAGGGAACCTAGTGATAAAAAACTTCGTTCATCACTTTCTGCCGAAGTGCAGACTCAACACCACGCTTTGCCTCGACACCAGAGCGAAGAAATGGACGTAAAATAAACGTAAATAAATATTTCACTTCTTCAAATGGGGATCGAACCCACAACCGTCGCTTTATAGTCACACCCTTGTGCCGCTGCGCAACGACAGCCTCACGTCACTAGTTGTTGAAATATTTATAGTGTACCCGCGGACATTCAAGCCCCGCCCTACCTTACTGTGGGTATATTGGTATATTGGTTTTTACTGTACTGTGCGCAAGGGTACGGGATGTCTTTTGAGGAATGCAAACCTAAAAATACTAAAATGATTGTACCTTGTTTTATACAGAAGTGCTACTTATACAATATATATGAAAATGATGTGTTTGTAGGTCATTGTTTACGCATATGCATGGAAATAATTTCAAGTTTATGACCTACGTTCATTCATTCTTTTTTCAGTTTTTTTGTATATCCTCATATTTTATTTACCTTATAAATAAGTAATCATGGAATATGAAGTTTTTTGAAAAGCAATAAAAATAAAATCAATCCTATTTTCCAACTTTAAGGCCGTGTAAGTTGTTAGAGACGGTCGTTATATCGATTTAATTCAAAATAGGTGGTGGCTTGGTACAATATATTTTAAAATCATGTATTAACATTTATTTTCAAATTATTATTATAGAGGACAGTCGTGAAGCTATGGCTCAAGTGTGCGACTGTGAGTTATTAAAAATAAAGCTTAAAATTCATAATTAATAAATGTAAAATAATTAAAAAAAACTTAATACTAAAAAATTTGGAGAAATAAATACTTGCACAACTAGACCATTTAAATAGTTTTATAATATATACAAAATCACTTTTTTTGCGAAATACAAGGATTAACAGTAGGGACCCATCCTTCAACCAATTAACATTTCCAGGGAGCCTAGTTTAAAAGAGTAATAACTTATACTTTTTTGAAATGTACTAAATATATGTTCAGATGATTTTTTCATCATAGAATATTCATATATACTTGTAACGTAATAAGTTCAATATAGTATTATTAAATAAATAAGCACTCCATTTCCATGTTTTTGTAAATCAATAAACCAGTCAGTGTGTCATGAAAAACTATAAGACATAATTCGTTGAGGAAATGGACCATTTGCCGCTCTTTCCAGCTATTCAGTATTAGCAATTTGCTTTTTGGAAACTGTTTTCAAAGTGAAATTGCATTGGAAAAGATAAAGAGAAGAGATAAGATAAGGGTTTATTTGAAGAAATGATTTCGATTTTAAAAATCTTATAAAATATTATTTGAGAAATAATCAAAAAAATAGAGAGGTTTGAATACTTACTTAGTCATACTCCTTTATTAATAAAATATCGTTAGACTAGTGATCATATATATTTGTAACTAAATGATCTCAATAACAAGACGTTTTATTTGAACTGTATTTTGTAAAGTCTTATTGCGGTAAAATATCTTAGACTAAAAGGAAAGTGGGAAACGGAGTTTCTCAATACAAGGTTACCTGGGCCTACTCTGTTATATGCGGAATACAACGTGGCGCTGATTTGATTAGATTTTTTAATTTTTTTGGGCACAAAGTGTGGCTGTAAGCGCGACCGCGCAACGATTGGCCTTTGAATTTTCTATTATATTTAGCAGGATAGGCAGAAAGAACCTAGTGTTAGGATACTCCGTCCCAACTTCTCCCACAACACTAAACAACCCACAACCTGCTGCGTTTACGTCGCACGTTTGTGCCCCTCCGCTACGACCGGTCTCTATTATATTGCTGTCCAATCAAATCTAATCGCCTTTAAAAATATGATATTTGTAATTGAGATTTCTAGATTAACATCGATAAAATGTGGCCCATTGAAATACGTCACATACTCGTATTAATATTCTTGACATAACTTGAGTGGAATTTGTCTATCTATTTAGTGTCATTATAAGAAATGTTTTTGAGCAGTTAACATTATTAGAGAAAGAAAACTTCAAAAAGAATACTTCTAAGTTCACTTAAGAATGTCAAGGCAGACCATTATTTTTACTTTCCAGTCAATTTAAAGTAAGCCACAAGCCAATTCCGTATCGGCGCTTTCTCCACAAAAGCAAAGTTAGTGAAGTTAAAAGTCAAGTCATTTACTTGACTCAAACTCGTTACTTCTCTCGGTTCACTTCTTTAGCAAAATGATACATTTTAACGAGAGATTATTATTTATATTAAGTAAATAAGAAAATTTATATTATAATATATAGATTCATATGATTCTTAGCCTCTTAAATTAAATTAAAGGCTTCTTATATTAGTTGTGTAAATTTTAATGTAATTATATATACATACTAGCGGCCTTCCAGCGGCTTCGCCCGCTTAAACTACATGATCATAATAAGCATTTAATAAACAGAATTGCCTGTCAGTCATAATGTGTTGATATTAACATGTCAATGCCTAATTTAATTTACTCGTTCGTACTCGAAATCGAATCCAAAATAATTGCTTGAATAAATGAATCGAATATCGAATTGAAAATGTTTAATTGATTACCTAACACACAAATTCAGATTTACTATAAGTATAAGTATAGATACTTGCAGGCATATTTGCAGGCCAACTCATGCCTTGAGTTCATTCAGATGCCGATAAATTTTTTTAATAAATCGATTTTGATGACACAAAGTGAAGATGTTAAGTTGAGCAATTGTTTGAGCAAAGCAATTGGTGAAAGTTTGAAGTGAATCGGTTCAGTACTTTCGAAGATTAGCGTGACCATACACACAGACAGACAGACAAGAAATTAAAAAAATATATTTTTGTTTTCTATTATTCTTTTTGGACACCTAAAAAGAATAAAAGATTTTTTTTAAATTTTTTTCTCAATTCATTTCAATCAAAAATATTAAATGTACAGACAAAATATTTTTACTGTCTTATTATATACTCGTAATATATAGATTATAGTTTTTTCTTGATGTTCGCAAATCTCCTACCATCTTTATCTGGTAGCATTTCTAGACGCATTTGTAAAACAATAACTGCTGGATAGTAGACCCCATTTAATTTAAGCAAACTAGAAAATAAAAATAACTCCCATGACCATATCCCATGACAAAGTAACGAAAACTTATGTATACACGTAGTAATTCTATTTCAATCGTATATACTCTAGCGTATTAAAATTTAAATAAAAAAAATTTCAACTGTCCCACAACTCAGTCCCAGATAGAATAACTCAGTCCGTGTGATCCCGGCCTAGAATTGGATCACCCTGGTACTGATGGTGTCGTAAGAGGCGACTAAAGTACTTGTGGTAGAGTCACGTCGCCAGCAATGGCAACGCGCATGGGCAGACTCGACCGGACTTTTACCACCCCCGGCATTTAAAACCGGCGTTAAGTAGTGGCTTTATGCCGCTGCGTTTCGCATTAGGTAA
>DWGR01002087.1:0-14421 GCA_018247715.1 Heliconius burneyi
GCAATATCTTAAAAGGAAAGAGGAGAATAAGAGAATAGGAGAACGGCTTCCCTATGACTACTAAACTAAAATTAGGAAAACAGACTTTAAAAATATTCATAATTTTTACTCCATAGATCCTTATTATTGTCTCAGTAATATATCGTTTTAGAATTACATTGCAAAAACATTGTGCTGAGAACATTTGTATTCTGTTTTTGCTTTATTCTAGCATAACTTGATTAATAGCTTTCTTGCATCCTTCTTATTTGATAGATGTTCCTATTAACAATACTAGTTTCTTTGATTTTGTTTAAATATTAAATGTATAGATATCACTACATCCGATATTTGCTTACTTTACTCTGAATCCCGTATGTAGCAAGATAGACAAAGGGAACCTAGTCACTCCGTTCCTCACTTTCCAATTATATTGCTTCTTTCTTTCTTTGACTATTTAAATTCAACGAGGTTTGTCTTGTTTACAGTCAGATGGTGTCCCGCTGCACCGTGACCTCCTAAATCATGAATACATTCATAATTATCCAAAAACAAAACAACAAAAATAAAATATTTGAATGACAATAAAAACACTATAAATCAACTAACATTTAAATACTGTATAAATAAAAATCAAACCGAAGACTACCGTCATAATAAATAGTGACTACCAGTCGTTGACAACATAAATGTAGCGTCTGCTTAATGGATCTGCTGGGAATGCTATTCATTTAAAAGTCAAGTCAGAAGAGTGACGCTGAAATAAATAGTTTTGTGGAGTCGCTTTTGTACTGAAAATGACCTATGACGATTCATTTGGGTTTTTCTTTTGTATAAATAAATATTACTTCTATAATAAATAGAGGTAGAAAAAGGACTACTTTTGAAAATATAATACTCAAAAATTTTTATTAGGATGATATACATCAAAGAAAAATAAAACGGTATCCTTTTATCCGTCTGTCTGGATGTTGTTACATCTGTCTATCAAGACCATGTTTCGTAAGAAGTAATCAAAGTCACGATCAGACTTTGCCAGACATACAGTTCCGCGGACCACAAAAATATGATGTCATAATGCATTTTTTGCCACAAATTGTATGAAATTCGTCGTATTATCTACCTATAAGGTTCCCATTTCTGCCACATGTTGAGTGGTGTAACTAAACGCCGCGCATTTTTCCATCAGAGCGAGAAAACGAAGTGATAGGAACTATTTTAATTGCTGTAATGAAAAAAATAACTATTTAGATGTATTCAATACGCAACAATAACTATATTAGAATTTTAAAAAAGACCACAATTTAATAATATGTTATTATAAATTATAATCAATAAAAAATCATGAGCATCTAAATTATATTGAAACGATGTAGGTGAATTACGCTCATATATAATGGATGCTTGACTATGCATTTATGCCCATTCAACATGTTATGCATAAAATAAATCGAATTAGACTGCAAATTATGTTGTATATTTTCACATTTTAAATATTAAAAATGAATTATATAAGGTTCCGTACCTCAGAAGGTCAAAAAGGAACCCTTAAAAGTTCACTTTGTTGTCCGTCTGCCCGTCTGTCATTTCAAGAAGATCATTTATCTCGAGATCATGTAGAAGCATCAAGCTGAAATAATTATCAATTATTTCAAGTCTTCGATTGCTAAGAGCACAACAAAAACACAAACTTCTTATTTATCTCAATCAAAAGATACATTAATATAATAAAAACATTAACTTGGAACAAAGTAGTAACTTACAAATATAGATAAAGAAAAAAACCTAAAAGAGAAAATTTAGAGACATACCTCGTATTCGTGGTTTATTTCATATCAAATAAAGAAAGCTGTACGCTGTATCCCGCACACAGCAGAGTAGGCAAAGGGAACCTAGTGTTAAGTCACTCCGTTCCCCATTTTCTGCCGAATTCTGGAGGCATTGCGTGTTGACAGAACTCAACGCCGCACTTCACCTCGACACCAGAGCGAAGAAATAGAAATTTAAACGTAAATGTGGGGATCGAACCCACAACCGTCACGTTATAGTCACACCCTTGTGCCGCTCCGCCACGACAGCCTCTAATAAATGTATTAGAGGCTTCTCAATTTTATTTGCCCAATTCGCCCACTTTTCTAGATATATGGTGTTGAGTAGCGGAACTCCGTGTCTACCGAAGCAGGGAAATGTACATGGATAAGCTAAAAAAATAACAGTTAGAACTCTAGAATCTTCATAATCTTTTAATAAATTTTAAAAAGAATGTATAATCAAGTTCTTGCTCCAATATTTAATCAAAAATTCAAATAAATTTAACATTTACCAGAACCCTCATCAGAATTGTTATTTTTATGACTCCTTTAACTAACGTAACGAGGGTTTATTTCTTATAACACTTTTTATTTAATTTAAGCTTTGAGGATCAGAGATATAAAACGTCTAGACGGGATTTACATTTTTTGTCCAATTGTTGAGGGTATCATAGATTAAAGACAATCGTGGCGCAGGGGTTCAAGCGTGCGAGATATGGCAGATAGTGCGCAGTGAAACAACATTTGACTGTAAAAACGGTGGATGTGAGATCGATCCCTTGCCTCGGGCGGGGCTATGAATTTAAATTCTCTTATAAAAAAAATATAATCCCTACTGGCAAACGAAAACGCAGCGTTAAATGAATTAGAGCTCAAAATCTACAACCTGTCGTGTTTACAGTCGTGTTAGAGGAGCACAAACGTGCTCCTCTAACACGACTGGCTTCTTAGTTTGTAAAAGGCTGTGAGTTAAATTTTCTTTGCCTCAGGCGGAACTATAAATCTATTCCAATTTCTAGCTCTGGCAAGATCTCGCGGCGTTAAGTTAATTCGGTCGAAAAACGCAATACGGAATCTTATAACTCTATGTTATGTTTATGTGTTTTATTTATATATATGTGTTTTAATCTGTTTTAATAAAAAAACACTAACCGCTTCCGATTTCTAATACTCTCATTATCTTTATATCTCTAACAAATGTAATTTATTACTCTGATTGAAAAGAATCGAATATGAATCAACATTACAATAGTAATGTTTAATTATTATAAATATATACTCGAAGTAAATCGATATTTCTTATTTATTTTTGAAACGATTGAAATAAATCAAAAATGAACTTGTACGAGTATAGGAACTTGACTACAAAAAAAAAGTGAAAACTGCATTTTCTTTAAAAAAAACACTTCTTCATTAAAACAAGGCAATATTTTAAAAATTATTGTACGAGTATAGAAATCTATTACATTTAATATAAAAAGATAATATAAAATATTTAAGATCCCTCATCCAGTACACAATCTCTTATATTGGCGAAATGTAAAAAACTAAATGACTATTCAAAAACATTAAGATTCCAAAAATTTACATGAACAAGCTTCACATTTGTAAACGTGCGACATAACACTGGCTTCAAGTTACATCCCGCTTACTCCTCATATCGCAGGGAAGACCTTACCCCACTTTCCTTCCACCTTCCAAGCACATAATATCTGTCGAGACATTGTCCAATCATTATTACACGTACAAACACACATTCTCTCATATTATCTTTATAAAAGCAAGTAGTAACAAGTGTTTCACACCAACGAGGCTACCGCGTAAATCTCAATGAATGTTTTATGAAGACACACAGCCCGCCGGTGTTGTAAAGAAACGAGGTCCATTATGTATTATTAGTTTATGAAAACATACTTAACTCGTGTAACTTTGTAAGAGTTACTATATTACCTTTGGCTCAGTGGTGTTATATAATCACATTATTTATAATATAGTAAGTTCAAATTTTTAGAAGAAAAAAATGATTTTCCGCTTGGAAGATGTTAATTTTATAATGAACCATAGTAAGATTTATAAGAAAATTTTTATTTTAAGTTCAGTTTGTCCCTATTTTACGTAAAACTAGTTTTCACATTTTCTCAATAAATGTACATAATAACAAATCTTTAACACCAACGGATTAATTAAGTATTATCGAATATCATATTTCCGTTTCCGTAATAAAATTTTATTGAGTCAGGTTTCGGCCTCAGTTTTTTTACTAACAAATAACTTCAGATATAGTTGGTAAAAAAAATATTATTTTATGAAAAGAAAAACTTTATAAAAGCAAATTAAGCTATATAGGTAGCTCTGATAATATCACGACTGTGTCGATATTTTAGTCTCGGGAAATTGAAGAAATTAATTAACGTAGCTAACATATAATTAAGTACAAAAAACTCTAACATAAAAATATTTCGTTTTCTATTTCAGAATTGAAAAACCTAATTAATTAAATAACTAATTATTTCTGAATTATATACAAATATTGATATGAGGTCCGGTTTCGAATTCGATTACTATTATTATTTTTGATAATATTCTTTAGTATTGAATAATCTCTATATAGAATGTTAATTCTACGCATATACCTATAATATAAGGGTCAACTCCTTTTTCTAATTATAAACTTAACGATACTAACAAGTGGATCACGTGCCTGCAATAAATACAAAAATAGTTAAAATGCAATCAAGCTTCACGCTGTATCTCGCGCCTAGTATGGTAAACTAAGGGAGGAGTGTTAAAACACTTTGCTTCCACTTTCTGCCGTATTTTGGAAGACTTGCGAAATAAAGATATTAAATATATTTCGCAAATCCTCCAAAATATTTCCTCAAACCCAAAACCTGTCACGTTTACAGTCACGCCTGTGCTCCTACGCCTAATGAAACTGCGACTAACGTTTGAAATATATAATTAAAAATAAACATATTTTATTCACTAATTTATTTACTTAAATGATGTAGTTATATATTGACATTTTTTTCTGATTCTAAGTAATTTGCGTGTGCTTAAAAGCATTTTTTATATAATTATCCTATATTTTTAATCTTATAACAAAACCAAATTATCACAATGATACATTTTTTATATTGTTATTTTATTTAAGTCGTATACATAAATAATAAAAAAACAACTTACCGTGAAAAAACTTATAATCCAATACCTCAGTCAACAAATTTAGTTTTTGAAATTAAAAAAGAATCACCAACTGTCACTGTCACAATACATTCGTTCGCGGCAAAGCACTTTGTGTTTCAAATAAGTACGTGTGAGCTCCAAAGATGGTGGAAAGCGACTGGCTGTCTGCCGCAACTTGCGCAGGTTCACTAGATTTCATGCACTACGGTTAAAATATTTTGAATTATTACATGTTTATAATTAAATATTAATAATATAGTTTAATTATATAATGTCTTAAATAAATTGTAATCGAATTAATCAAATCTTATTAATTTCATATAATATGTAGAAAAAATTAAATTGGTTTTTTTTTTCTCTTCACGCGGTATCCTGCATATAGCAGGGTTGGCAGAAAGAATCTATAAGTGCTAAGAACTATTATAGAGTTAAGACATTCCCTTCTCTATCGCCTAATTTGTTGAGGTTGCTTGTTTATTATCTCGCATGGAAATCGAAATCAGGACGTCACCATTACATTCAGAATCTGTGCCGCTATACCACTACGGCTAAAAATATAACATAAATGTAAAGTGTTTAATCATAATTTAGTGGATACCTAACCTCAGAAAAATATTATACACTTTTATATAGAAATATTAATGAAAAATAAATTAATTGAGGCCAGTCGTGATATAGGGGCACAAGCATGCGACTGCAAATGCGACCGGTTGTGGGTTCGATTCTCACTCGAACAAATAGAATATTTAATATTTTAATTTCCTTGCTCTGGTAATGAAGCACTATGAGTTCCGCCACTCAACACGCAATGCCTCTAGAATTCCTTAGAAAGTGGGGATCGGAAGTTTCATAACATTGCGTTCCCAGGTTCCTTATGTTTACCATGCTATGTGCGGGATACAGCGTGAATCTCAAAACATAAAAATAATATAATGTTATGTTAAGCCGTACATAAACACAGCGCTCTCTTATCTCTTAAAGTAGATTAGAGGAAAAATCAACATTGAATCACAAAGTTTAAACGTATATTCTGTGGCTACAGATTAAACATATACAGATTAAACATATATAATACAGTTTAAACATATATTTTTTCAGTTTAACGCCTCACCCCGCGTATAGCAGGGTGGGTAAAGTTACTACAGAGTCAAAATTTCTTTCTACAAACAAATTCGAGATATGGCATGTTGAGTGTCAGAACTCAACGCTGCATTGTCGACGCATACATTATGTAATGTTATTATTGTTTACTACAGATTAATATACTAAATATAACAATATATACATACTTATAACATAAGCCATATACAACCTTATTTCAGCAGTGAATACATGATTTTTTTAAACTGCTAGGACACGTTACCGCAATATCAATACAATTAAAGTTATTATTGTAGGAGTTGACCATTCTGTACAAATTTTAATAATTAAAAAATTTATGACATAACATTTTTTAATAAATACAATGCAAAGCGTAGCAACGAGTTCCGGCACTCAACACGTAATTACTCAAGAATGTAGCGGAAAGTGGGAAATGGAAGTATTTTAATAGGAACGGAGTCTTAACACTAGGTTCCCAGGTTCCCACAGCGTGAAGTTACAAAAAAAATATTGTTCGTATTTTACTAATGCGATTGTTATCGCTAAAATCGCGGTGTAATGGGAAAATGAAAAATGTGACACTAATGGTATGAGAGATAATAAATTAAGTACATAAAGATCTTCTTATATTGATATTACACAAATATCTTACGTTGAATTTTTAGCTTACTACGGAATATATTTACTTATTTTTAACATTTTAAAGTATTATTCATAAAAAATATATATTTTTTCGAGAGGGTATAATTTTTTAAACTTAGCAGAATCGAACCCGCTTGTCCTATTGGACTAAGCGATTTCAAGGACGTGCGGGCTTGAATCCTGATATGTTGAAATTTTGGTTTTTTTATAGCATACGACACGGCAAACTGGTCACCTGATGGTATTTGGTATTTTTTAATTTTACATTTAATTTTTACAATACTTTGAAAATTGAACCCATGAATTCACTTAGATTCAGAAACCGTACCACTGCGCCGTAATAGAATAAGAATTTAATAGTAGTCTTTATAAAATAGCTCCTTTGCAAGACTGCAAATGCAAACAACGATGAACAAAAGATGCATTTTAACATTATTAAAATAGTCTTGATAAGAATAAATAGTTTGTTCATTAAAATATTTCTAATAAAGCATCTTGTATTAATTTGTATTGCAGACTATATTTTCGAGATCATCCTGGTGAAATAGAGCTTTAATGTAAACGCGATGGTTGTGAATTCGAACCCCAACCAGGGCAAAAAATAATTGTATATCTGCGTTTTGGTAAGACAGTGATATTCACCAATCAACACGCGATGTCTCAAATTCCTCAAGAATTAGGCGGAGAGTGGGAAACTGAAGTGTATTGACGGGAAAGGAGTGTCTTAACACTAGGTTTCTAGATTCCTTCCTTCCTATTCTACCATATCTGGGGTAGACTGTGAAGCTTATTTTATTTTGATTAATCATATTTCGCATTAGTCTTAGTATATTAGTTAAAAAAATTATACTTTGTATATTAGTTACTTAGTGTATTCGTTATTGCGACTGTAGCTCACATTTGCTACGACTTGCTACGAATGCCTACACATAATAAAAATATTTACGAAACACTTAAATTTATGACTTCTAGGCTAGTTGTTGAAACACTAAAGTTATAACTTTATGACTTCTAGGCTAGTTGTTATTCTGAGCTTACATTCTCATATAAAGTAGGTAGCCTTGTGCTTTGTCTACTAAATGGGGGGAAAAAATTAAATTTATTTTTACATAAGTAAATAAATAACATTGCACTAGTATTTTAAGTATAAATCTCTTAAAGCAAGAAATTTAAATTCTTAGTGACTTCCTTTTTCATCATTCTTTACCAGTGAAATATTTATTTACGTTTATATTTCCATTTCTTCGCTCTGGTGTCGAGGCAAAGCGAGGCGTTGAGTTCTGTGACTCAACACGCAATGCCTCCAGAATTCGGCAGAAAAGGAATAGAGTGTCTTAACATTAGGTTCCCTCTTCCTACCTTACTGTGCGCGAGATACAGCGTGAAGCTGATTTATGTTATTTTATTTTTTCATTTCCTACAATTCCAATAATTTCCATGCTTGTATTGCACACATTACTTAAGTACGATTTATTAGCAAAGAGACTAATTATCTAATAACTGCATCTGCATAGCACCGCAACGAGCTGCCAAGAAAGAGCCAAGTTATGTAACCACCGATATTGAGAGTGCTTCGCTGTTTCTGCTTCGCTGGAATCGATGTGGATGATTAGATCTAGCTCGTGTGTGTTTGTTTTGTAACCACGTTACGTACGTTGGTGTTTGAGTCTAAACTTGCAAACAGCCTATTAGACAAATTATTAGAAGAGACAACAAACGTTTTACCTTAGTAACTGGGAACATATATGTGTTATCCAGACGATTTTTACAAATTTAAAAATGATATTAGTTTAAAATATATATGTATTATCTATCAAAAGGTCTTCAATTTCAAAAAATTATAACTATTAGCCTTTAGCTATTTACTTTTAACTATTGTAAATACACATTACTCGATGCTGAAGGATTTATTTTTCGTTCAATTAAGTCATTTAAAACGTAATATCTTGAAATTTGGTTGAAAGGGCGATATTGAACCTAGAACCAAAATTACAAACCACTGCACTACATGGGATACACCTATACGTGTTAAACATGTAAAATGACATAACATATTAGAGTAGTAAGTGAACGAGAACGCGCATTAAATCTACAGCGCACTCTCCGTACCGCACCTGCTCGTATAATTCAAGAGCATAATCTGAATTTCAAAGTGATAACTGCCAGCTCAATCAAACTGCATCGCAGGAATATATCATACTATTATTAATATAATTGAAGATTGTATAAATTACTAGTAGTTTTTGGGTGAAATTGGACTTAATTTGGTTATAAAAAACCAGTCAAGTGTGAGTCGGACTCACCCGCCAAGGTTTCTGTACCAATTTCAGGATCGTAAGGTCAGCAAGAAATTTATAATAGTTTACAAACTTTGATTTAACCTGAAATCTCTACTTTCTTGCCAAATTTTATTAGGACTACATAAAATACTCTATAGATTTTGATTGTCAATATATATAGATGTCAATTTTAAGTTAAGCATTATTAGTACCTGGAACAAATCATGGGGTCTGTCGAAATCCTAGCAAGTCTCAGTTGTGCATCCTCGATAACACAAAGCAACTCTCCAAAGTTGACTACTCCGTCCTTCCTTCCGTAATGCTTGACGATTGCAAGATGGAGCTTAGTACTTGTGTGAGGAATCCGGGTACCAGGATGGATAGTTCTTTGACATGGGTTCCTCAAATAGCGGAGTTAAGTCAAAAAGCTTTTGCTGCTATTTGGAGGATAAAGAGATAGAAAAATTTATTGCCGCTTAAAATCAAGATTAGCTCAATCTCTTCTTTTTCCCATTCTGCATTATGTTGATTCCTGTTACCTAGATTTGTCACAGCAATTACTAAACAAGCTCGAACGACTTCAAAATGTAATAATTAGGTTCATTTTTGGATTGAGGAAGTATGACCATATTGTCCAATATCGAGTTCAACTTAAATGGCTGACCATCAAGCATCAACGCAATTATCATGCACTTATCCTTTTATATTCTATCTTGTATCTGCTTTTAACTCCTTGATACCTCAAACAAAGATTTACTTTCCTGGGCTCCCACTCTCAGTCTTTCAATCTCCGTTCAAGATATGATAACGTATTAGAGGTTCCACTATGTCTCACCAAGTGATACAGTGAATCATTCACCATAAAAACATTGAAATTATGGAACGAGCTGCCCCGGTAAATCAGGCCGTCGACATCAGTTAATATCTTTAAACGTCGTCTTAAGGAATATTACCTATCGTTATAGTGTCTGTATGTATGTATCTGATTTGTGCATATATGTAAGTCTATAATTGTATTTCTATATAAATGTATATATGATATCTATATATGTATATATGTGATTGATACGTGGCGAATAAAGTTGACGACCTTAAGTTTGTCCGTATGCACTCATTTTGTATGAGATAAGTGCCTATTACTATATTTACATTTTTGTCATTTACAAAAATGTAAAGATATTTTCTCGAGTTAAAATTGAACTCACAACTACTAGGCTTATAAAAAACGTTTCAGTTTCAAAATAACCTCGGGCGAAACATCAGCAAAGATAAACAACTTATTATCTTTTTTTATATTTCAGTTTATTTTATACAAAAATAAGATTCGAAATATATACATATATATTTTTTTGAAACAAAATAATTGAAAAGTTACCTAGTACACGCAATGTTTATCTTCCATTTTGTAGACAACACCACTTTGATGAATTATAAACAAGAATAATTCTTAGAAATATTCCACTCTTTATTTCGTTTCAAATATCTTTATTAGTTTTATATTAAAAAGTATATTAATATTCAAAGCTTTTGGTAATATTTCAAGTAATAAATATTATTTTCAAACGTTTCGTATTTGCTTTTTATTTAGATTTAATAGATGTTGAAGTACATATTTTTAAACTTTTTGAGCTCAATTTTCCGCCTAATTTACGCGTTGAGTGGTAGAACTCAACCCCGAAATGAAAATAAATCAAATATAATCATTTCCTCGAGTAGAATTGAGCCCACAACCGTCGAGTTCACAGTCAGAAGCTAACCCACTGCGTTACTAAGTTTATTGCGTGAATCCAATTGATACTGAAATTTTAAAATTATTATATTTCTGTTATTATTACTTCTTCGGAACACTACAGATACTCGGTCCATACGTTTAATTAGCTAAAGTATATGTTGACATTACTTGATATACTTTGTGAGGGAGGCTGTTACACACAATATCTCAAGAATTAGATGGAGAGTGGGAGATCGAATGTTTTATCACTAGGTTCCCTCTACCTACCCTTTTTATGGAAAAAGTCAAAGCAAACGACCGTACCGGTCACTTGATGGTAAGTTCACCGCCGCCCACAACCCCGTGTAACACTAGAGGAGCTAAGTGCTTTGCCGGCCTAAGTCTAAGCGGAATAAAATTAAAACCTAAAAACTTTAAAACCCTCCCATTTTTACCACATAACTTAAACAATCAAAATACATTCTAACGGGTTACCTTACACGTAAACAGAAGCACTACTTACACGTCTCTATATAAATTTAAAGTAAATAATTAAGTTAATTTAAGTTGAGACGTTTCAGCCCTCACCCCTCGTCACCGGCGTAATGTAATAAATACACCGTAGGGAACTCCTGAACTCAGCTTGTCGAGAATTTAATGTTTTTCTAAATATTTATTTATACGAAAGCAAGGAATGCTGTTCTGTATTATATTCGTACAAATGCGATATTAGGGGAGAATATTTATGTCGTATGTTAGAGTTCAGTGGATTTTGAAGTTTTGATTTAAAAAATGGTTTTTCTTATTTGTAATACGTTTATATTGGCCAATCCATCTAACTTCATTAGTATTTGAGAATATGCCTGGACTTGACGTCAAGATAAGCGGAAGTTACATCATATTTTTGAGTCGCCTACCTGATAATGCCTTAATACTTAATTATTGTGTCCAACTAGTGATGATCTTTGAAGCCAAAACGTAGGCACTTACTGTCGAGCTGTTCCACATATTAATAGTCACTCAGTGAGCGACTAAACGCCTTATTTTTAGGGTGTCTCTTGAAGAAAGAATTCGTGATGAAGTCATTTGCCACAGTGCAAGAGTCGGGCTGCCTGGCCATGTCTTTAGACGTACCGACGCTTGATAGAGCCAACGGGTATTAGAATCGGGACTGCGTTAGGCAGTAAGGCTCCAAAAATATGGCGAGACGATTCAAAGAAGGCGGTAAGTATCGATGGATACCAGCAATCGAAGATCGAGATTTGGTTCCTATGAGGTAGCCCTATGTTCAGCTGTAAACGGTGATAGGCTGAAAAAACCTGCAATATGGGTGACATTAGACAGAAATTGACAAACTAAGCGATGTGAGTGATCAACATTAGTTTCTACCTATAAACTTCAAGGTTTACTTAACTATATTATTACTTAAAAAGCAGCTCTACGCACTTTCCCGTTAATAAGTTCGAATCAGCTATTTTCTAAGGTATGACTATAGATTCCAAACTCCAGTGGAACCCTCATCTGAAAGCACTTGCGGATAAACTTAGCTAGCCCGACTAGTCTACTATAGCTAATTTCATAGTATTTTGTCTTATGGAATGCTGCTATGGGGCAGTGCTTCAGATATAAATTCAATATTTATTCTCCAAAAAAGAGCCGTGAGATTTGTTTATAATCTAAGAGCTCGAGATTCTCTGTGAGATGTTTTCAAAGATGCGGGCATTATCACAATTGCTTCACAATTTCTATATTATAATATTCTGTTTGTCCGACAAAATATACAATAGTGATAGACATATGATAGGGACGTGAAATAAAGATAAGCTTGTTACGCCCCAAGTTTTCGCCTCCAAAATGTTAATAAATCTTTCATGGGTCTCGGTATACGTGTGTATAATAGAATTCCACAGTGTATTCTAAATTTGCCACTACCAAAATTTAAAGTAACTGTAAAAAAAATTTATGTCTTTTGACTGTCATGCAGGATAGCTGCCAGCTAATGTAATAATTAATTATACCATTGACTTGAAAAGAGCAACTGTTGAGTTTCTTGCCGGCTCTTCTCAGCAGAACTGCCTTCCGAACCGGTGGTAGCTTTTTGTTTGTATGTTCACTCGACGATTCAAAAGTGCTTACGTAGTCTATTTGAATAAAAAATATTTTGAATTTGAATAACAAAGTGTGTCAAACTTTCAAAACACTTTGTTTCGAATAGCGAAACCCAAGATCCGCCCAATTTTCGAGACATTTTGTATCGAACAGTGAAAGTCAAGGTCACTGTGTTGATCAGAATGGGAAAATAAAAATAATTGAAATATAATAATTCCCCTAAACGGAGATCGAATTCACATCCATCACACAGTCATATGCTGTTCCATTGCGCCATTAGTGCCACATCAATACCAGACTTTAAACTGTAAATTTTCCCTTGTATCTAGTACCAGAAAACCTAATTTTCAACCTTAAAACAAGGTGAAAACTATGATATATTGGAATATAACCCTATAAAGATACTGTCCAATCTATTTGAAGCAAGTCTAACGGGAGCATAATAAGAGAAGCTCTCTGAATATTTTATCGTGCGCTCGATTTTGTTGAGTGTGCTCTACTATCGACTATCGATACTTGGCTGCGGTATGGTTTTTCATTTTTATTTTATACTTATTTTGTAAATATGGATGGGAAATATTTAAAAATGTACTATATAGGCTTTGGCCGATAAGGGGCAGTCGTGGCGTGACAGCTTCTGGCTAAAAACGCAAAGTTTGTGGGTTCCATGTCCACTAAAAACGGTGTTGAGTTCCACCAGTCAATATGCAATGTTTAAAATATTCGGCAGTACGTGTCGAAGTGCTTTAGCGCTAGGTTCCTTCTGCCTACCCTGCTGCACGATGATTGGTGGTTTAATTATCAATAAAGGAAATTATAACATTTTACTTATAAGGCAATCCAGACGCAATGCACCGTGCATTGCGTCTGGATTGCAAAATATGTAATATTACAAACGTAGGCGGATGCTAATCTGTATATGAGAGATAGCTGCAGCTAAAAAGCATTGAAAAATATATGAGGCCGTTGTGCCGTTGTAAATGCGACGGCAGTTTTGGGTTCGATTCTCACTCAGAGGTATGGAGTAATAATATTTTCATTTTTTCACTTTGGTAACGAGGCAAAGCGCGGCGATGTGTTTTGTCACGCAACACATTATGCCTGGAATATTCGGCGGAATTTGGAGAACGGAAATCTTAATGAAGAAAGGAGAGTCTACCACTAGATTCTTAGGTTCCCTCAGCCTACCCTGCTATGAGCAAAATAAAACTAGAAGCTAAATTTTCATAAAAAATATACTCGAGGCTTCAACATCTTATTAAATATTTGGCTGTTTACATAAAAAATGTCGCTTGAAATATTATAAAAGCAATAGACAAATGGAATGCAAGTAATGAGCACAACTTACATACCTATGTAGATATACTCGTATGTGAAGTTTAAAGGTCAAATTCTTCGTAGAATATCTCCCGTTAATTGAAAACTAACGGCCTTCCCTGGCTTCTGTGCTTGTAAATAAAAATATTTTTTATTTATCCGTTTCTCTCATGTAGCTCGGTAGGCAGAGGGAACTCCATGCACCACGGCGGAACTTAACGCTGCGTTTTGTCTTCTTACTACAGCGATGAATAGAAAATAATTCAATCCCCCGAATGGGAATCAA
>DWGR01002088.1:0-14419 GCA_018247715.1 Heliconius burneyi
TGGAATCTCAAGAATTTCTACGTGAAAACGAAACGTACGAGGACTTTTATAATCGTTGCAATAATTTAACAACTTTTGACTGTAGTGAGGAGGAAATGCTTTGGTGGTTGATGGGATCTCGCAGACTACCCTTAAATGAGATAATACCTATAAGTGTAGTTCTTTTGATAATATTTTTGACTGGAGTCGTAGGCAACGTGTGTGTTTGTGTCGTTATAGTGAGAAACCCCGGACTTCATACGGCGACTAATTATTACTTGTTCAGCTTGGCTGTCAGCGATTTGCTGCTTCTTCTATTTGGTAAGAGTTTAGAATTTAGATTTTAATAATGCAGAAAGATTGTAAATAATATATTTTGAAATATAAATACTTTTTGCTAAAATGTAAATGTACAACAGCACAAACTGAAGACTTTGTATAAATCATATTTAATGTGAATACTACATGTAAAAAATAATACTTTTTTAAACATTACACAACCTATTACAAATAAAAAAATAAAAGATGAAAAATAATAATTAGAGGTCGTCGTGGCCCAGGGGCACAAAAGTGTGACTGTAACACGACGGTTGTGGTTTCGATCCCCACTCGAGGAAATGAAATATTTATTAAAATTTATATTTCCTTTCATTCGCTCTGGTGTGAAGGCCAAGCGCGACGTTAAGTTCCGCCACTCAACACGCCCCTAGGTTCCTGCCTCTGCCTACCCTGCTGTGCGCGGGATACAGCGTGAAGCTGATTTGATTTAATTCTAATTTAATTAGATTTTTCTAAGCATTTCATCTCCAATTACTGAATTATTGACTTATTTAATAAAATATAGATTTCGTGTTGTAAATTCCATATATTCGCAAAGCAAGAGAATTAGAACCAACGACAAGTGTTTTAAATATATAGCTTGATTTTATTATATTTCTAGGTGAATATTTTATTTCATTTAACTTTTTAAAATTGCTTTAGTTCTACGACAATGAGACTTAAGAGACTAAGAAAAGTAAAACGAATAATATTCTAATTATTTTTTTCTAAATTTTATAAATTATGAAGTTATTACATAAATACGATCAAATTTTTAAAATATAGTAAATATTAGCTACGATGCAAACGTACTAATAGAATATTAAATTATAAAGAGAAGGATTTTGGCCGTAGTGACACAGTGGAACAAGTGTGCGAGTGTCGATGCGATGGTCTTAGGTTCAAAGCGATAGGTTCGATTTTCACCCGCGGAATGAAATAATTTTTGTTTTTAAGCTAACCTCTGGTAAGAAAGCAAATTACGGCGTTGAGCCCCACCACTGAACACACAGTGCTTTGAAAAATTGGCGGAAAGTAAGGAACTGAGCGTCTTAACATTAGGTACCTCCTACCCTGATATATGCGGGATACAGCGTGAATGTGAAAAAGAATAGATTGATGATTGAATCTAAGCGTAGGTGTTTGTAATAAAGCAGTAAGCCGTTGGTATCAACGGGTTTATTGTTGGAGCTATATTTTCCAATACTTTTAAACAATTTATAGCCCAAGTGCGCAATGTTTCTTATTTATCCAATCACAAGGTTTTTTCAAACAAAAATAAAATATATAATTTTAATACGCTGATATATATTTTTAAAAAAGCAGCGTGCTTTTTCCGCATAACAGAATAGGCCAAGGTTAAGATCTACTACTGTTTTTAACACTAGCTTCTCCATTTTTTTAATAGTGCGTGTTGAATGGCGAATCTCAACGTCACGATTTGTTTTTCAGAAAAAAGCTATAGAATTATTTTTTATTGTACGTTAATGTATAGCGATACGCTATACTCCGCGCACACAACAAGGTAGGCAGAGGGAACTTGGGAACCTAATATTAAGAAATTCGTTCTTATTAAGACACTTCTGTTTCTCATTTTCCGAGAAATTCGTTCTTATTAAAACATTTCTGTTTCTCATTTTCCGCCGAATTCTGAATTGAGTGGCGAAATACAATTTCAAAAACGAGAAACGCTTGTGCTCGTGCACCACGCCTGACCTTTATATTGTTAACTGACAAATTTACAGTTCGCCAATTTCCTATAAAATATTGTTAAAAAGATAGATAATACACAACATAAATAAACGGAGAACGCTGTTTCTTGAGTTTTTGGTTTTCACTACCTACATGAATAAGTCTATTTCTAATAAAAAATGGCGTCTCATAAATTAGGTTAAAAAATCTCATATCTATGTAGATAGATGTAATGTATAGAAAGTGTATATATACTTCCACAATACAGTTAATTAATATATACCTACTAATAATTAACCGTACTATCATTAAATATCACATACGCTCATATTTCTCTTAATTAAATTGACAGTTTTGACATACGAGTGGGTAGATACAACAAAAGAACCTGTCGTACCAATGTAATATAGCAATATAATGTAATAATATATTATATTATTAATTGGCAACATTCTCATTTGTTTCGTATAACATAGGAGTAAAGAAATATGTAAACGGAACTTATATACTCATTAGGTGCGTATTAATATTCTTAGCATGTATTATTAGATATATCTCATGATAAAAATATAAGGATAATCTATATGCTGTGGATGGTAAGACGTGATGCTTATAGACTCCAATAATTTAAATGTAAGTAAAGGCAGGTTCGTGATTTACGTTTTCTACGTAGGCAGGGAGAATCTAGAGTCGAGACACTCTGTTCTTGGCTTTCACGGAATCGAGACATTGCGAGTGAGTAACGAAACTCAACGCCTTGCCTCTAGAGCGAGGAAATGAATATATTAAATATATCATTTCCGCGAGTGGGAATCGAACCAACAACCTGTCGCGTTTACAGTCGCGCTTGTGCCCGACGACTTGACTGGTCTCACTATATTATATACCAATTCAAATATCTCTAACCGTACTCGATGGGTGTTCGTTCAACCACTAGATTATAGCCCGAAACTTCATCTACGTGGACTGTAAAGGAAAACTTGTGTCCTCTTGGAAATTTCAGATAATATCTGCACATCTTAGTACTTTTTAGGTTTTTTATATTTTTAAAATATCTACTTGCATCATTTTAGCTTACTATGCAGAACAGTTTCAGCATTGGATCACGCTTTTAGTCACTTAGATACTATTATTAGCTTGTAGTGACCCGAACGCTCGTTTGTCTTGTCCTTTTCCCATAAAAAAAAGCTTCACGCTGTATCCCGCACACAGCAAGGTTGGTAGAGGGAACCTAGTGTTAAGACACTCCGTTTCCCACTCGCCGCCAAATTTTTCGAAGCATTACGTTTTGAGTAGTGGAACTCAACGCCGATGAAATGAAAAATTAAAAAATAATATTTCGGGGATCGAACCCAAAATCGTCGGGATACAGTCACATATATATTATAACGGAAGAATTTTAGATAAAAAGATATTTTTTCCGGCCTGCCAATAAACACAGCATTAGTTCCAGCCACCCAGTACGTTATGACCCTGAACGGGCGGATATTGAAGACTATAAAATGTGCCTCTGCTGTAAGACACCAAGTCTGTAAGTCGTCAATATTGGAAAGATATAAAAATTTAACCATATTTATTTTTTAATTAACCCCAACAACTTTTTCACATATTGTCTTATTCTAACTTTTAAATACATATTCCATATATTTTTTTATTAAAATTAAAATCCAGTAGGTTAGGGTAATAAAGCATTCTTGCATAATAGCATTTTACATTCATAAGAGATAAACATTAAACATTTATAAGACAATGTACGATTATATTTTTATTATATTATTTTGATAAAATCCAAAGCTATAATATTTATATCTAGAAGTCTCACATTTGTGTAGTAATAGAATAATACATTTTCTGCCGTTACTTTTTTAGGTATACTCGTACATATATTTGATTATACACCGTCTTGTTTCATTTATTACCTCTATTTTATATTAGTTTCATTACAGACGATGATTGTTTGAGTCTTAGTAAGTACATACTCGTACATCCCTTATATTGTGCAATGGATTCCGTTTTTAGGAAATTCTTTACATTCTAAAAGGTGGTAAAGACAAAAAAATCTAAGCCTTAACGAAGCGCCATAGTTCGCAGGTATACATTTAAGTAAGACAAAAATAAAAAAGTCAGCTTCACGCTGTATCCCGCAGACAGCAGGGTTAGGCAGAGGGAATCTACTGTTACGACACTCCGTTCCCTACTTTCTTCCGTATTCTGGAGGCATTGCGGATTGAGTGGCAGAACTCAACGCCGCGCTTTGTTTCTGACAGCGAAGAAATGGAAATATAAATTTAAATAAATATTTCATCTATTCGAATGGTAATCGAACCCAAAACCAGTCGCGTTTACAGTCACACCTTGTGCCCCTGCGCCACGACAAGGCCTCTAAGACAAAAATAAGGCGCTTGCATTTAATATTTGTCTCGAGTGCTAAATGCGAAACAATACATTATCAAAAATATAGAGCTTTCAATAATGGCGAGAAAATAAAATTAGTGATGTAGAACCTAAGCTAAAATTTATGATCGAATGGCGGTGGAAATGGAAACCTGCGTTACAAAAATTGCTTTTTTCTATGAAATTAATGTAACAGATAATATATTACCTCGCATTATACCACCCGCTATATTATATATATTCTGTCTTGTACAATAATAACTTATAATGATAATTATAATATACATAACAATTATTTAATAAAATAAAATTAATAATATTTTTGTATTAACATATAAAATTTAGTACTTTTTTATTTTTAAGTATAATTATTTGATATCGAGAAATAGAATGTTTAAATATAAATTGTAAAGGCGGCTAGTTGTATTTTAAGAAGAGTATGAAAAAGCGGGTATCGATTGACGATGTTCACAATTTGGTAATACCACTGAAGAACTCTCGCCATCCGCCTTCGTCATATATCGAGATAGCCGCATGATTTGTGGAAAATGAAAGTGAAGTGTAGTTTTAGTGCCCACGTTAATTCACATTAGGCTTTTCATTAAGATAATGGCCGATAAATTAAAATGTCTGCCTATATTTTCAGTCTTATGTACATATTAGTTTGTTATTGAGGTCACCTTTGCTGTTCGTTCTTATATGAATAATATATTTAATATATAAATGCCAAATGACATTTTAAATATCTTGACAATAATATAATCTGTAATTAATAAACATACTTATTTGTTTATATCATATTTACTTTAACTCATAAAAGCGCGCGCGGCGTAGAGATCTGCCACTCAACACGCAATGCCTTCAGAATTCTGCAGAAAGTGGGGAACGGAGTGTCTTAACACTATGTTCCCTCTGCCTAAACTGCCGTGTGCGGGATAAAGCGTGAAGCTGATTTCATTTTACTTATAAGAAAACAAAATATGTAGTAAGTAAGCGATCTAGAAATGCAAACCTCAAGTGAATAAAAAATGTACGTTAGTTTAAATAAATAAAAATTAATTCCTGATGAATGGTGTCTGTTATTATTTTAGTTTTCTCTATCGCAATCAAACTTACAAATATAAAAAAAACTAATAATATTATCTCATCATCTTTGTATTTAGCTAATGCAGATAGAGTTAGTTTATTTTAATGTGCCAAAATTACACCGCCATTGATACATTACATAACATAACATTTAAATTGAATAAGTTTTGTATCTTTTATCGTAATAAATGTTGCTTTCGTGTGGTTTTAAGGCTGTTTAAGTGTTAATCTTAATTGTTAGCCAAAAGATCTATTATTAAAACTTATTAAATAAATCTCCTTGAAATGCCTTACGCTAGATCTAGATAAGATAGAATATTATTAGGTCCAGAGAGAATAATTCTCATTATTGAATTATTAATAACGTTATTCTTTAGTCTTGAACAATTAAATTTCTAAATATTATTACTATAAATTTTAATACTTCAGTCGTAGTTACTCGGGGACAACCGTGTAACTGTAAACGTGACAGGTTGTGGGTTCGATTCGGTTGCGTGTCGAGATAGAGTCGCGGCTTTGTGTTCCGTTACTCGACAATGATCTAGACTTTAGCTTTTTACAAATATGTTCGTTTTAAATGTTTTTTATCTGGCCTCCAGTATGTTTTAAGACACTATATTCCTTATTTTCCTTCAAGTTCACGAGATTTGTAATGTTGAGTAGTGGAATCGAACGCCACGCTTTAGCTATAAGAGAGAGGGAGATATAGAGAGAGAGAGGCAAATCGCGTCGTTGAGTTCCGCCACTCAATACGCAATGCCTTCAGAATTCAGTAGAAAGTGGGAAAAGGGAGTGTCTTTTTGGGAACGGATTACACATGTAGCGGAACACCAGATTCCTAAGCGAAGTAATTCAAATATTAAATATTTCATTTTTCTACAACCTTATACACCTCCTCACGTTCACAGTCATACAAATATTGTAAAGTAAAAGTACCTATATTAGACATAACAATTAATCTAGACGTTATATAAAAATCTGACAAGTCCATTTTGGTTAAGTCCTTTGTTAGCTTAAAAATATACCTATTCTTTCAATAATTTTCTGAACGAAATTAAAAGCGTTTAGATCAAAAGGTGTTAACAAAATTTATATCTTAAGACACTCCTTCAATCAAAGATCTTATTATGAGAATATTAAATATTGCTTTCCTTAGACTAGGAACCGAATCCACAACTTTCGCGCTTACAATCACACGCGTGTATCCAAACGGGTATATTAATAGATTTTTTTAATAAAAATTTATTAAAAAATCTATTGTCAGAAATTAAGAAAAAAGTTATAAGCATAAATATTAATTGCAAGAGACAGTTCTGTAAAGACTAAGAGAACATTCCCTTTACAAACGTTCTATTTTCATCGCATTCCTTTGTAGAGTTTAAATACATGAATAAAGTCAACTGTGGTTCGGTGATAAATATACATTTGACCTTTACTTTCAGAGCTCTCAAATATAATATGTGCTGGGAGCAATATTAAAATTTCTATTGCTGTAAAATTTCTAGTGTCGTTTGCTCTTTTTATTTGTATTTATTTTATTATGCGCTTTTAGGTACGCTATGCGCTTTCAGTAGATACGCCAACCTTTTTTAATTTTATTATAATTCTACACTGTCGACTGTCTGAATATTCAAAACAAAGCGAAACATGGATATAACACCACTCAATACACAATATCTCACAATATGAGGCCAGTCGTGGCGCAGTGGCACAAAATGTGCAGCAAAATCGACGAACAAAATCGAATCGAATCAAACCCACAAGCGTTTGATCCCCACTCAAGGAAGTGAAATATTTACTTACGTTATAATTCCATTTCTTCGCTCTGGGGTCGAGGAGGTGGTATGGCACGGAGTGTCTTAATACTAGGTTCCCTCTGCCTACCCTGCTGTATGCGGGATACAGCGTGAAGCTGGTTTATTTATTTATTTTTTATTTAAAGGAAATTAAAAAATATGAAAGTTACATGATTTTGCTAACGTCGTGAGTAATGGACCCACCATTGCTCACGATTCTATGGCTAAAGTTAGTTACTTATATAATAAATTTAGTAATCTACTTTTTCAGAAAATATATTAAAAAAAATAACATAGTGGGATTTAAATCCGAGCCGTTCGGAAATTACCTAATGATTTTTTTAAAATGCTTTAAATACAGTAGCTGTGTGTACACAAATAAATAACTGCAGTTTTAATATTTCCCTTTCCGTCCTTCTGTTTATTATTCATAATTCTACTACGTGGTTGTTTTTTAATTATTGCTCTAGCTTGCCTGAGTCTCTGGCGAAAATATATTTATCATGCAAATAAAAATATAAAACAAAAATAAAAAGGCTTGAATTGTAAGAGAAATACCATCGTATGTAAAAACTGTCTTTCACTGTCAAATAGATATATAAAAAATATTAGCACCTACAGACACAATACATTATACAAATCTGTGACAGAATGAGATTGATAAATAATTAACCATACAAATTGATAAATATTTTTTTAATGATAGAAGATGTTTTATTCTCAATCATTTGAGTTCAATTTCTCCGCTCAAGAAGGCAGAAGAAATCTAATGTTTACATTAGGAAAACTAGAGTAAATATTCGCTTTTTGCCTATCTTGCTATATGCGGGATACAGCGTGAAGCTGATGACAAGTGTGACATTGTTGTATAATTAATACTCTTTCACTAGTATCAATTTAGGACGTTTGTATGTATGTATATTGACTGAAAGTTATTTTAACAATCATTCTTGTAATTTTTTTGTTGTTAAGACACTTTGTTTTCCGTCAAATTCTGGAGGCGTCGCATATTGAGTGGCGCAAATCAACACCACACTTTGCTTCGGCAGCAGAGCAAAGAAATGAAAATATAAATATTTCATTTCCTCGAGTGGGAATCGAACCCACAATCAATCGCGTTTACAGTCACACTTTGTACCCTTGCACCACGGCTGGCCTCATTCCAACTTGTCATAATTAGATATATTTTCTTAATTTTGACTATATGGCGTCTGGTTATCGATGTAGCGTATTTATACTTTTCATGTGAAGACTGTCGGCTTATGATGAATCAATTGACGTAAAGAAAACTGGTACATTCGTTTGGACGTCACATAGAAAACAAACGTACATACATATACGAGTATAAATACATTACTCTCCTATTCGTCGTGCAGTCGAATAATAAGCTTTGTATTACCACACGTACTCGTATTACCTAATAAGAAATATACATATATTACTTTATATTCATATTAAATGCTCTGTTCTGAAGTTTTAATGCATACTTTAAAAAGTTGAATGTAGCTGCACATGCACTATACCCAACTCATACGAGCATACTTGGTAAACTACTGAAATATATGAATAACGGTATATTAAGTCGTACCGTTATCAAAAAAAATCATCTTCACGCTGCATCCCCCACACAGCAGCGTAGGCACAGGGAACCTAGTGTTAAGACACTCTGTTCCCCACTTTCTGCCGTATTCTGAAAGCATTGCGTGTTGAGTGGTAGAACTCAACGCCGCGTTTTGCCTCGACACCAGATCGAAGAAATGGAAATATAAATAAATAAATATTTCAAAACCTCGAGTGGAAATCGAACCGACAACCGTCGCGTTACAGTCATACCCTAGTGTTACTGCGCCACGACGACCTGCATTATGTTTTCTAAAAGGTGAAAAAATAATCTATGCTAGTATAATAAAGCGGAAATGTTTGTTTATCTAAACGCTACGATCTCTGGATCTACTGGTTCGATTTACTTATGTCGAGACGAAGCGTGGCGTTAAGTTCCACCACTCAACACGCAATACGCAATATGCGAATTCTGGAGATTCGACGAAATGTGGGGAATATCTTAACACTATGCTCGGTATGTCTACCCTATACGCTTTTTGCGGCAAACCGTGTAAGCTTGAAAAAAATATCAGTAATAGAAATCAGAAATAAAAGTGTATATAAATACAAAAGCTTACAGATGAATGGGACATCCTCTGCATTATAATATCGAGCCTATATAATGGAAACTAATTACTTAAATCCATTTCAATTATTTTAAAAAAAATCTTTTCTTATTCAGCCTCTACCATTTATGTTATACTCGTTCATGAACAGTCGTCACTCACGATATCTCAATAACAATATTGAAATATCACTTGATAACGTTTTAATTTGTAAATTGAAAAATTATGTACTTATTCCTCTATAAAATGGATGGCGCCCCAAACACAGTGCACCAGTACACCAAATACAAGGAAAAAGGGGTAAATTTCTATATAGACTATGTTTGATCGAACGTCATGTCGTTCTCAGTTTTATAGCCGCACCGTCCGTTCCTAAACTGTTCTTTTATTAATTTTTCAATTTATGTAGCCGGTGGTTGACGTCTTCGCGATTTAGATTCAGGATCACATTTATTGACTGTAAAAAGAACATTATGGCACACGTGGTATCCAATATTTATAATAAAATTTGTTTTTTCTTTCACTCGTGATTGATTGTAAAGGTCAGGTCGTTTATCTTCACATGTCTCCCGCATTTTATGAATAAAAGAGAGTGACAATGTGATATCTTAACCAGTTCTTTATATCCGCTTCAATATTTTACATACGTTCCAGAATTCTCGTTTCAATATTTTACATATCCGTTTCTCATGTTCCTCATCCTCTATGTTCCGTATATAGCAAGGTAGATTGAGAGAATCTAGTGTAAAAGCACTCCCTATTCGCCGCGCCGCGCTTTGTCTCTTGCCAGAGCAAGGAAAACTTCATTCCCACGAGTGGGAATCGAATCCAAACTGCGCTGCGACGACGGTCTTTACTTACTAATATGAATAAAAATATTAATTAACGATGAACAAGCACACCGCTACATTTCGTTTTCCGTGTTTTTAATAAAACGTAATAACTGTGAGGCCTTTGAACGTCGTCACTCGTCACCCTTCTTGTCTTTGTTGTTGGGTCATAAACAATTATATTGCTTTGAATTTGTTAGTAAATATTTAACGAAATAATAATAATATCTTAAAAAGATTATTTTGTGGTATATCTACTACAAAACAATTTCCTTTTGTGTGAAACGAGAGTTATATGTAAAAGAAGAATTATTACAATTATCATAATTTTAAATCATTTTCCGTCTTAACTAAATTAAAGCGGAAAATGATATACCATATTTTTTTCGTACATAAGACGTGCCTAGAGATTAATTTAGATGAAATATTGACGTTTGTATTGCGAGCTGTACGAACAACAATATGGATACATATTTGTTAATATATGTATAACTCATAATCAAGAGTGGAACTCTAGTGTACAGTATGTATTCTACACTAGAGTACCACCCTTTCCCTCTTTCTGATAAATTTTCGAGATTACATATTGAGTGGCGGGACTCAACGTCGCGTGTCACCAGAGCGGGAAATATTAAATAATTTATTCCTCCCAATAGAAATCGAGCCCACAGGCTATGCCACTGCGCTATGATTTCTACATTATTAAATCACTTTAACAAATAAACCAAAATGTTAAGAAAAAATATAATAAAAACATTTTTTTTTTCAGATTCTGTGACTTTTTTTTTCTTATTCATGCGACATCTATCTATCATAAAGTCCTCCGAGTGGAACATCGACCCCACACCGCTTCGTAATGGAGTCGCCCAACTTACAATTTTGATTACGCGTGACGTTGGGCTCTGCCACTCAACACGCAATGCCTTCAGAATCTGGCGGAAAGTGGGGAACGCTAGGTTCCCACTGTCTACCCTGCTGTGTGCGGGATATATCGTGACACTGAAATAAAAAAATAAATAAATTAAACCAATATCGTTTTAAATAAATCCTTATCCAATCTCTATAATCCTATTAAAATGGTGTAGCCATTTAGATGTTTGTTGTTATAGCTCTGGGAATAGCCGTTTAGGCTATTCTTTAAAATTGTAGACAGAAACGATAAAAGTAATAATAATCATAAAATAAAATGAATATTACGGTAATATCTCTTTATTCTATTACGTGAAAATATGAAATAAGTAATACTTAACGCCGCGCTCCCTTTGACTAGATGAGAAAACGGAGATATTTCCAATATTCCTTTATAATGAATAGAAAGAACAAACAATCATCGCAAGTATTATCGATCTCTCTCTTTAAGTTATTTATAGCAAAATAAAATAATCCATTCAATTAGCTATCCTCTAAAACAGAGTGATTTAATTAAATAACATTTAGCAAGTCTACTGCGGCACCTCGCCACTACCGCGTCTAACCAAAATTCACAGAGTTGGTTCCATTTACTTGATAAATGCATTAGTTATGTAATTTGATGTAGAGCACTTAATGGAGGTAATATATTGTCTATACTAATGTAATAAAGCTGGAGAGTTTGTTTGTTTGTTTGTTCGCGCCTATCTCAGGAGTTACAGCTTCCAATTGATATATCGAAGCTTCTCGAGGTTAATTTTCGATGTAACCTGTTGTACCTGCGATAGAAATTATCTCAGGGGAGTACCCGAGATAACTTCGACGCAAGTGAAAGGATAACTTACTTAGGAAACTCACTTAGGACTGAAGACAACAGACGAGTGTGAAAATAATGAATATTTAAGTTTGGTGTGTTTTTATATGACAAATAAAAAAATAAATATTTAAAAAGATTCTTTTGGTTCTACTTTTGGAGATCACTCACACAAATGCAAAGCTCAGCTTATGCCTCATGGACTGTTCCAGTACACTGGTTCATATTTAGATACATCTTATAACACGACATCTTTGTTTTGTAAATAACGTTATACGAGTATTTCCTTGTAAGTCGTTCAGAGGCCTTTTTTAGTATCAACGGCTACGAAGCGAATAAATTTCCATTGCGATTTTCGAAATTCATATGTTGTTATTTAAATACTTTTTTTCTCCTTAAAATATTACTATATGGAATACTTATATATATTATCGAATGTTTTAAATATGTAACGTAAGTAAAAAAATAATTTACGTCTCTGAGTTTAGTTGTTAAACTTATTTTTGTGATAAAATAATTTATAAAAATAATACACTCTAATTTATAACCTCCTTCTTTTTGAAGTCAGTTAAAAATAATATTGGCATACCATCATTTCACTTCGGCCATGTTCAACTTGATGAATACTATTTGTTTTTGTCTATTCTACCAAACTGCTTTAAGGACGTACGATATAGGTAAAGATTTTTATGTTACATCTTATTTTACGAAGTTTTGGTACTCAGATACAAGATAAAATTTATTTTACTAGGTTCGAGCGATTTCTTAGGAAATGATAGAGATAATGAAGACAAATAGAATTGTTTTAACGTAAACGCTTTATATACTTACATATCTGTAATCTTTCTAATGAAACGGAAATGAATCGAGTATTCAAGTAGTAGTAAAGTATTTTTACTATGTCATAAACTAAAACGTTTTATATTTTGTCATCTTGAATACAGTTTTTTAACATCTAGGCCAAATTTTATGACATCTTAAGATGGCTCCATCTTTTGTTAATGGACATTTAATTGTCCCATAAACATATTTTTTTATAAACAATGAAGTGTAACGACGCAAAAAGAAAAAAAAATATGATATTTTTTACAAAATTTATGCATAATTATCATCCGAAGTTTGAATGTTTGAGCGTATTGCTAGTTAAGCTACGCATATTAGTCTGCAGCAAAAAAAATCGTCAAATACATACCAAGGCCATCGTGGCTGTGATTTGAATTCCTATTCGAGGCAATTTTTTTTTAAATTTCTCGCTTTTACAAAATCCAGCATTGACATCCGCCACTCAATTCACAATGCATTGAGTTCAGAGGGAAAGGGCAGTAACAACGCAGCCCTGTCACGACTAGTTTCACGCTCTACCCCTAATAGAGCGTTTTTCACTGTTACCATGATTGAGACTCTTAATTGTAACGCTATAAATGCATGCTGTGTCCGCATCTAGGAAAGTGCAATCGCGTGTAATTGTTTGTGATTTCTTCTTTATGTGAATGTGTTTTGATTGTTACTTGTCTTGTGGATCAATAAACAGAAAAAAAAGAGAAAAAAAAACTAAAAAGAAAATTTTTCGTTGATAATATGTCCAATAATGTATTAAACCACCTGAGCAGCAATATTTAATACAAAAAAAAAACACTTATAATGTTAAATTTAAAATAATTCCATAAAATACACGTATCAAATTGCAATTGGTATGCGGAACACCATGAAAATGACGACAAGACAGGAAACATAAGATGGATATTTCGTATTCCGTTGTCAACTTCCATTAAGCTACCAACCAGGTGAAAGTACCAATTTAATAAAGATGAGTCTATTCATAAAATTAACTATATTCTATTTCAATTCTTTTTTCCTTTTTGTAGGTGTACTCGTATGTGAAATGCCAGCAGTAGCTACCCCGCTGAGGATTCCGATAACGAACCGTTCAAATAACGTTATTTTGCTGATTTTTAATTGCAGGCATTTTCAATTTTCTTTCTTCTTGTGCTGATTGTTTTTCTATAATTGTTAAAAAAATTTTGGAAATTGGATACTACTATTGATATTGTATGACAGTGGGGCGAATGGCAATGATTATGCTAGATTATTTTCATTTACCTACTTACCTACTTGAAATGGTAAAGTGCGATGTTGAGTTCCGTTATTTAACATATAGGTATTATATAAAAAATTGGCTAAAAAAATGGGGCATAGCATAAAAAACATGATAAGACACTGTTATCTTAACGTGCTTTACACAGAGATAGAGTAGGTACAGCTTACATACAATTTTAAATTAATATTAAATCGTTATTATTATTTTTTTTTATTTATTTAGATCCACCAGTGGTAATTACATTAAATATTTCATACAGTAAGAGTTTCTTAATTCTATATTCTTATAGCTAAATGCATTACCTTTAAAGGTGAATACCACCTGCAATAATATAG
>DWGR01002089.1:0-14419 GCA_018247715.1 Heliconius burneyi
ATTTATATATATATATATATATATATATATATATATATATATATATATATATATATATATATATATATATATATATATGTATATATATTACCTTTACATTGTATCCCACACATAGCAGAATAGGCATAGAGGGAACCTGAACTATTAATGGGAACTTCCAATTCAGACTTTTCCGTTCCCCACTTTCCGCTGTATTCTAGCACAGTGTTTTTAGTGGCGGAACTCAGTACAGTTACAATTCGATTTTTTTTATAAATAACATAATATGTTATATTAATAAATGTCAATAAAATAAATCAATTTTGGACTCAATTCAATCAAAATAAAGTCTACAGTGTTTTTTATACATATAAACCCAGTCCAGATGATCATCAAAAAATTCATCTGGGCCACCTTTTATTTGGTCTGTGCGTTATACTCGTATATATGTAAACAATTTCGTCGTAGTAATTTCCAGGTCCCTGTGGACATCTAAAAACGTCAAATAAACCTGAACGAGGTAACCGTTAATTTACGTGTGGAGATAACAATAAAATATTAGCTTACACGAAATTTTAGATTCTCTATTGTTATAAGGATAATGATGGTAGATTAACTAATTAGCTGATGTTGTGAAAAACTAAACTCCACGCCCGTTAGAACACTTTCGTTCTCTATATTCCGCCGAAATCTGGAGGCATTGCGTCTTGAGTTGCGGAGCTCAACGTCACGCTTTGCCTCGTTACCAGAGCCAATAAATATTAATAATTCACTACCCTGAATGGTAGTTGAACTTACAATACGCTCACACAGGGAATATGAATCAGGATAGCGCAGTGGCACACACGGTGCTACTGCGCTACCCTGATTCATATCTTTTATATTTTTAAATAAAAAATAATGAGGCTGTCGTGGCGCAGCGGCCTAAGGGTGTGACTGTAACGCGACGGTTGTGGGTTCGATCCCCACTCGAGGAAATTAAATTTTTATTTACGCTATATTTCAATTTCTTCGCTCTGGTTTCGAGGCAGAGCGCGGCATTGAGTTCTGCCACCAACACGTGATGCCTCCAGAATTCGGCAGAAAGTGGAGAACGAACGCTGCTGTGTGCGGGATTGAGCGTGAAGTTTTTGTATTTTTAACTCTTTTATTTTCTATTACATTTTTTGTCAACATAGGCTATAGAGAATAAAAACATAGATAGTATTTTAACACAGAACAAGCTTAATTGGGGAGCGAAGTGAAAAGACAAAGTGAATTAGACCCGTGTTAGGGTTGTCGTTATTGATATTTTTTATTTTTTTGTAAAAACAATGAGTGTAACATTTTTGGCTACCTCTTATTTATTTATTTCTATTTAAAAAGTAATCTCTTCTTATAAAAAAAATAATGTTATCAGATAAGTGACTGAAAATGAAAAGTTCAATACTTATTATAACATTAGAGGCATCGAAAACTTTCATTACATAATTAAAATGTTATATTAAGAACGACTACACATACTGTTTAGACTAATAAAACTAGACTGATATGCTTTATGAGCTGCCGCGGCGCGATGGCTTAGCGGCTGATTGTCGTAAACGCACTGATTGTGGGTTCGATCCCAATTTGACGAAATGTTAATATTGAACTTATTTTCATTCGTCGTTGAAGCTGAAGACAATGCACGTTTTGGAATATCATTTCGCTGAGTTTTAGTGGGTAGGATCGGATTCACCGGTCAGCCCAACGGTATTGTCCCTCCGTAACGCATTGTAGTTCCATATCCTGCTTTGTGGTAAAACGCGTAAAGCTACTTCTTTAATATATTTCACATGAATATACAACCTTACCTAAGCCACTAAGTAGAGTTTACACTGGCAGTGGCTTAAAATTTCATACGTGACGAACATAAAAATTCTTTAGCACGTGAACAATGTGCTCTTGTAGAAGTCAATAAGTAGTGAGTTCGAATCCTATTTGGAGAAAATGATATATTTAATATTTTAATTTTATCGCTTTAGTGTCAGGCAACTCCTCAACACGCAATGTTTTCGGAATTTTATTAGACAGAAGAAACTCGGGCACCAAGTGCTCTCTCCTATCCCATATAAAAATTCCATCCCCCACTTTCCTGTTTTCCCTTTCATATAGTATTTAATTTCTCTGATTGGTAATCGAATTCACAACCTATTGCGTTTACAGTCGCAGGCTTTTGCCCTTGTACCAAAATTGACTCCGTTTTTTGTTGATGTTATAGAATATAACTTTAGCAAGAAGTGAGGTAAGTGTGTATGAAACAAAATATTTACATAATTAAAGGTTACATTTTCTTATTTATTCTTGTTTATATGGCGCTTAATTCCACCAACAAAGTCCGCTTTTCCTCTTTTTAACTGACTTCTGCAAGAAAAGGAGGTTCTCAATTCGACTGTATTTTTTTTTAAATAGTGATCCCAAAAGCTATACGTGACTTAGATATTTTTGTTTGCCTCTCAAAATTTGTCGAAATTTGTATTTGAACTAAGAAAAAGTATCTAATAAGGAAAATGTTAGAATTTAAAACGTTGTCTTTACTGTTTACTCCAAAAGCCTTTACCGGAGCTATTGTGTGCTATTGGTATGCAAAACTGTTTTTCTTTGAATAGCTTGTTTAATTGAAATAAAAGTCGTCGGTATTAAGAATAACAAGGTGGAATTGGGAAATCAACTGTTGAAAGGAACAAAATATATGCATAATGAGCTTTACGAAAAATTGTGGCCTAATTTTATAAACAAAAATGAGTGTTTATCTCTAGCAAAACAGGATGTTTTTCACGCTTTTTTGTGTTTGTCTGTAGAGACCTCCCTACAGAAAAACCAAAAAAAAGCGTGTTAGTATTACACCAAATCACTTCCCAGCTTCCGTTCATTTTTTTGTGACGTAACAGAACAACGCCACACATTGTCTTCTTTTCAGATCGAGACAACGAGTAGAAATCAAACCCAAAACCGTCGCGTTTACACACTGTCCCAGCACAATGGCCTCAACTTTTGCAATTTTGAAGTTATATTAATTTTACCATACGATGCAAACAAATATACTCTACATACGATTCGACCCTCAACTCCACACCTCAACACAAAACTAAGACAAACTATTGCAACCTCGTTAATATGAAACGACCCATTTCCATAAAGACAAATTCTTGACTATTGTTAGAATCGGAAGTGTGGTGTCGGACATTACATGTCAGCACTCAATGAAGTGACCGTTATACAAATACTTCAATTATTAGAGGTATGACAATGGTTATGGCAAATGGTTGAGGCCAGACGTGGCGTAGGGACATAAGTGTGTGACTGTAAACTCAACAGATTTGGGTTCAATTCCCACTCGAAGAAATTATTTTTTTTTCTTATTTTGGTATCGAGGCAAAACGCGATATTGAGTTCTATTACTCAACACGCAATGTCTTCTGAATTTGGCGGAAGGTAAGAAGAGGAATTTCTGGATGGTTGGCGTAATCTATCAACCAAAAGATGAGAAAAGGACATATATCAATAAGCAAAGATTTCAACGTAGGTTTCAGACCTTTACCGTATTTCTTTCAAATATAATACTTATAATATTTACACTAGGAGCCCCTGTATATATTTTATTTCTACTCCAAGTAGTTCTAAGGGTGCGCTTTTTTGTACCTAATACCTTCAAAACATGTGTACAAAATTTCATGATAACCAGTTGAGTATTTTTGGCGCGTTCAGCGTAGCAAACAAACTTACATTAAATTAAATTAAAAATAAAAACAGTTTCACTCTGTTTCCCTCACGCAGCAGGACGGAACTCTGTTCCCCACTTCCTATCGAATTCTGGAGACATTTCGTGTTGAGTGGCAGAAATCAACGCCGCGCTTTGCCTCGAGACCAGAGCTAGGAGATGGAAATGCAAATGAAATAAATATTTCACTTCCTCGAGTGGGGATTGAACCCACAACCACGCTTGTGCCCCTGCACCACGACTGGCCTCACAACATTAAAAAAATTATAATAATATATTGATTGATATAATTGATTTTCTATTTAAACCTAACTCGAAAGCTGTATTGAAACAAACTAATCATAAACTAATCCACGCACTATTAATATATTTTTCTTCTTTTTCATTTTCCACTCGACCTCGTTCCAGCTCACTCATAGAAAACCACACAGGATAATTATTTGCAGGATACTATGAAATTTACGTGGCAGCAATTACCATATTATGTGATTTTCTTTTAAAGCATGCAATTATTAACTTTATTGCCCTCATGTTAAAGGTCAGAATGCAATTCCACATACCAATGAATACACGCAAAGTTTCTAGCTATATGGATATAGTTAAAAGTAAGAAGGCTCAAGTTTAATTAACATTTCTCATTGAAGTGCAGAAATCTACGAAACGGGCTTTAGTTTCTCGTGTAATTTCCATCCGATTGAATTTATCGATAAATCTACGTAGTTATATGTATTGTTTGAATTGTTTGGCTGTATGTACGTGGAAATAGAAATAGTTTTTCTTTTGGTGGAATTCGATGTATAATTCTTTTGTAACGATAGTTTACATATTGTTTTTATATGAGTACTATTTTCTCTCCTCTTCATATATTTTCTCTGAAAACTCATGTCTTTACCAGTACTTGGTCGTACCTTTACGACTTATTTCAGAGACATTGTTACGAAAGCCAAACAATTTAATTGATATGAAAGCCTAGTTGGGATAGATCTAGGTGTACTAGTTTAAATAAAAGAACCGGTCAAGTGTGAGTTGGTAGTCACACTTGACAGGTTCTTTTATTTAAAAATTCTTCTGTTTCTAAGGAGCTACTCGTACAATGACGCAATCTGAATCATATTTCTTAATAAATTATTGTTAAATTAACAATAATTTATAACAAACCGCTTGGGCCACTAAGATAAGGAGATTTGATTTGTGATTGACGAGGGACTGGGAAGGTGTAAAAGGCCCATAATACTCGAGAGAGCATATTAACTGCTGTCAAATAAATAGTCTGGAGATAGATATAACTGAATACAAGAATCTTAAAGCTATGTAATGACTTGTTAAGCGTTGATCAGATACCAGTCTGAATATTAACGCAACAGTTATGGGTTCGATTCTGAGGAATGAGTCATCTATGAAAAGGTTGATAACAGTGGACGAGGTCAAAGAAGTATGCAGAGACCTTAATGCTTGGCATCAATTCTACCTAACTAGAAATAAAATGTGTATTTTTTAGCCTACTTTTACTTAAGTCAGCCTGAGTTGATAAAAAAAAATGAAAATATAAATTTATTATATATAAGCATTTTGTTGTATTATTTGCATTGGACTCTGGAATTTTTTTTTATGTTATTCCATTTACAATTGTAAAAAATAATTTATATATAATTAAATGATTTAAAATTAAGGTAATTAAGGTAATTAAGGTGTCATGGCACAGGAGGACAGTAAATTCGTTTCCAATATATTAAATTTATTCTCATTTCCCCGCATTTATACTTTCATTTCACTTAAGATGAATTCTCTCAAAACCATGGTTTGTCATGGTCATGGGAAAATGGTACCATTAGGTTCCCATTGTTAATCCTGCTGTACTTGTTATAGATATTCAGTATTACATAAAATACATTTCTTTTATCCGCAGAACACCGCAAAATTTCACTTTTCAATTATTTTTCTTATAGCTAGCTGTACAACACAACTTCGTGAATAGGATTTCACTAAGGCATTTCTTTATTTCATAAAAGAGATTTCAGTTAAGAAACTCTACATTTTATACAAAAATTGTGTACAAAATTGTTTAATTAAAGCAAAAAACGAGGTTACGATTCGTTTCTTTCGATGGCATTTTAAAACTCTAAGGCTAAAGAGGCCGCAATCAAATAAATTCTTAACAACAAACTTTTGAAATAGAATTGATACGAAACGCCCTAAGGTACGCTTTTGGAGCTCGAAGTTCTTTTTAATATTCATATTTCATTTGAATATCTCTAAAAACCTATTAATAATAAAGAAGAGAACTTTAAGTAACAAACTTTTAAGGACCTTCCAGGTTTTATACTTTCACGCGTTTCTAGGTCTCGTAGGATTTTTTTTTTCTCTTTTTTTTTTAACTGTGAATAATTAACTCCCACTTTGTATCCATTTCTGTTAAAAAAATATGGAAATTAAATCTGTGATTAAAATTATTTTGGCAACACTAACAAATACAAGCAATTGATTCAAAAGATCAAGAGATTGAGCTAAGTAGCATGCTATTACAGAAATCAATGCAGTATACGAGGACAGACTGCTAATATAGAAATTAATTAACCTTTAACTGTAGACGTCAAAATATTGTAACACATCCATGTACACTAAGTCTCATGGACTGCTATTATTTCTAGATATTTTTGGACTGTAAAATTTTTTTTTAAATTTTAGTTTATTTAATATCCTTAATGGACTATTAGCTAAAATATGAATATGTATTGAGGCTATAATTATTTAGCTTACCGCAACGCAACTGACACTAGTTTAATATTTTTGCCAGCCATTATGACAGGGATGCTTATGGTCTTTTTTAAATAGAAGTGCTTGGTACACTATTTTTTCACATTGTGATTGAGCACTAACTGAAAAAAATCGCTATTAGATGTTTTGTATGGAAATCACCTACTTGCGGACTTACATACCGCAGTCGAAATTTAAAAAAAAATAAATTATTAAATTTGCCGCTGACGTTTTGTCCCATAAACTGAAGCGTAAGTAAAGAAAGTAGAGTACACTTTCTTGTAAAGAGGAGTGTCTTGTGAGGCCGTGCGTCCATAGATAAGGGTTTAACATTATTTTAAAAATTGAGCAGAAAGGAGAATTGAAGGTTTTAACACCAGAATAAAAAACATGAATCTATAAAAATTTAAAACATAAAGACATATATACATCTAAATGGACGTATAACGTAAATTCCTTTTACATGTAGTATCAGATTCAGTCAAGTACATATTTCTATTCCGACGTACAAAGTTTCATAAGTTAACTTTTCTCATTCAATGTTTTGTAACAATCCGAGCAAGTTCCCTTGTTACTGGCCTTCATCGAAGCGCGTTTTAACATGAGCCTTATGAATTATTTAGACATTAGATATATCAGAGTTTTGATAGAATCTGTAATATCTATAAAAGTATTAATGTTATTATGTTTGTATTAAAATTAAAATAATAATCAAATAGATTTAAATAAAGGTAGACCTTAATATTTGAAAAATTTATATGACTGAGTTATATCCGCATTATGAATACTAGCAAAATGAGTCTTATGTTACTCGATATGTATGAAAATAAATAAATAAAAATATATCCGCATTTACATTATAAAACGATGTGACTAACCAACAAAAAAATATATTACTGTAACGCTTCGAATAACATTGACATAGAAAGACACAAAATCTTCTATATATATACTGCATTTATTAACAGATTTTAACGCCACCTTGCATCTGTTCATCCAAGAGAAGTAAAAATATTTGAAAAATATGTATCTCAGTCTTATAATACATTTCAAAATACTATCTATTAATATAAAATCAATAATTTCATAATATATTGTAACGATTTAATGCTACGCCCACATCTATACGAAACGGAATAACATAGCTTGGTCTACGAATAAATTGCATCTGTCATAGCGCCTACGCAAACCGTAGCGTCGTAGCTTGTGTAGCTAGAAATAGCTAATGTTAGAATAGTAACAGTAGATGCGAGTGTATTTTAGTATCTTTAGTTAAAGAATAACACAAATAGCTAGTAGCACTTTTGTAAATAAATATAAAAGGATTATATATTGCAGCAAGTCGCGCCGCAGGGGCACATTCGATTCGATTCCCCTTCGAGTAAGAGAAATATTTAATATTTAAAATGGGATACAAGGCGGGAAACGTGGTGTTGACTTTAATTCGCAATGCATTCAGAACTCGGTGTAAAATGGGGAATGGAAGTGTCTTAATGGCAACAAAGTGTCTTGTGCAGGATACAACGTTGAGCCACAGAAAATATGGAACATTACATAAAATTTTATTATATTTTGGCTTATCCAAAAGTAACATATGAGTTATTTTCATTTTAATGTATAACATATACGATCATAGATACAAAGTAAGCTAAAAACGCTAAAACCACCATATATCCTCATATAACCCAATTTTTATTTAAATATAACCCACCCACTCCCACCAGTTGCTATGGGACAGCATATTTCTTTAATATCGCAGTATCCTGACATCACAAGGACCGTAATACGATTGACCTTTGTCCCTTTGTCGTGAACGTTCTTCATTCGGAACCTTTCATCCCTAATACAAAGTTACTGTTGGAAAATGAAAGTCGTAGGTAGTGATACAAAAGTTAGATAGTGGCTATCATAGGCGAAACGGAAAACGAGGCATATGCGTGTAATTGGATTCAGCGAAACGAATGTTATATGGATTTCGTCCAAATTCACTTTTATTTTATAATATCTAATTTTTTTTGTGCATAGTAGAACGGGCAGAGACTTAGTGCCAAAACACTCAGTCGGTCGAATTGAAAATATTTGTTTTAATATTATAACGATTTTTTTAACAACACGATTTACAAACATTAAATTTACTATTATCAACAATTAATTCCTTTTATAGTTAGCCATCGTGATTCAGTGGAACTGCGTCCAAATATAAATACAATGATAGTGAATTCGATCCAGACTAGGTATAATCCATTTCCGTCCATCATATGATAACATGTCAGGAGAAAAGTATAAGATAGTACTTAATAACCACAATTTATTGTTCTTTTTTCACATTTTACACGATTCGTACACTTTACACTGCACACCTTACACTTATGCATGATTTTTTCCGCATAGTTTCAGCACTGTTACTGATTTTAAATACTTTAACACCGTCTTAGATTTACACCTTCCGGGAGGCAGACTAACGACGTACGTCAATCCATCAAAAACGTCACTTTTTATAGCCGTTCCCTCACCTCTTATAAATAATTATGTGGGTATTATTATTTTATTTTCTGTAAAATATCGTCACACTGACAATCGTCTTACACATATAAGATAACAATTATGTTAACTATAAATTATTTTTTATTATACATACACATTCATATAGTATATATATAGCTACAGAAAATTACATTTAAATATTTTATATAAAAGGAAAAGCCTTATTTAAAAGATGTAAAAATATAATATAAAAAGTCGAATTTATACCGACTTGGCAGAAAATTCAAACTGTATCACGTACAAAATAATCTCCTCACGCACCAACCGCTCATTTATTTTCTAATATATAAGGGTTTGGCCTATATATACTAAAAGTCTTAGAGTCCTTATAAATAAAATCTTATGATACATATTTTATTTTTATAGAAATTTATGATATAATTGTGTGTGTATTTTGTTTAGTGTTTTATAAAAGAATTTGAAAAATCAATAATCTAAAATGAGTATATCACCCTGGTAACGATACAAGTTGGGTTCTTAACATGTAAACAGAAAAACTAAGGAAAAAACGATTGGGTTAAGTTAAAGACATACAAGATAATTCTATACCGTAAATAGCAGGCAGTCACAGAGAGAAATTTGCTCCCCAATTTCTTTTTAATTCTCGTACCATTTTAATTTTGAGTGGTGGAAATCAACAGAAGAAATAACCAAAAAATATTTAAGTAAAGCCTTACAATAACAGTGAAGGCTCAAATACTATTATTTGGGCCTACCCTGTAAGTCATTATTTGACACTAGAGTTGGTAATGCCTTGTGCCTTAATTTAGCAGAATTCAACAGCGCTCTGTCAACAACAAACGTATAATATTCCATTTTACTTTAACGTCTTTTCTAATTGCAGGAGGGACAGCTGGAGCATACCATCGTAGTAGAGTCCAGTCTAGCCTTGGGGGATGCGACTGTAAGCGCAACGGTTAAGGAGTCGATTCCCAAATTCCCGAGTCTCACTAAACACACAATGCCTCCAAAATTCGGTGAAAAGTGAGAAAAGAGAGTTTTAATACTAGGTTCCCAGGTTCTCCCTGACTAGATCATCTACTCATCTATCTTCGGCAACTGATCTATTTATATACTTGTAATAACTAAAAAACACATAATCTAAACTTATAGGCCGACGCCGCCGTGGCACAGCGGCATAAGGGTGTGACTATAACGGTTGCGGGTTCAATCCTTACTCAAGAAAGTTAAATATTCGTTTACGCTTATATTTCCATTTCTTTGCTCTGATGTCGAAGCACAGCGCGGCGCTGACTTTTGCCACTCAACACACAATACCTCCAGAGCTTGGCAGAAAGTGGAGAACGGAGTGTCTTAACACAAGGTTCCCTCTGCCTGCCCTGCTGTATGCGTGATACAGCGTGAAGCTGTAAGAGGGTCGGTGTCTGTACTTGGAAAATATTTAAAAAAAATGTAATTGGGAACCTTTATTAACGTAGCAGAACCCAAAACAATGAGGTTTTAATTTTTGTCTGTCTGTGTGCGCTTATGATCGCTAATTTCTCAATTGAATTGGAATTGGCTCAAGCAATTTAGATGCGGTTTGCACTATTGGATTCTTGCAAGCTTCCGAAAACATATAGAGTTGTATTATTACAATCGGTTCATAAATAAAAAAGTTATGTCAATTCAAAGTAGTTAGTTCGACAAATTAGCTAGTTGCCGTAACCGTTATTTTATACAACTGTTTTACTGAATTGACTGAACCTTTAGTTTTCAATTTCTTTATTAATATCTCTATTTCAAGCGGGCGTAGCCCTGCATGGGTACAAAATAATAATTTCGTCTAAAGATTATAATTATAATAATAAAAAAATCTACCACATAAAAATTACACTTGGCATGTTAAAACCAGTCAAATTGATTACAGCAGGTAATGCAGCTTCCTCGATCACAATGATGTATTACAAGGCGGCGATACCGTTGGATATTATTTTCACTTAAAAATTCATTCTACATTTTTTAAATTAAAATTTTTTAATATATAAAATAAATATTGTTGTAAAAATGGACAGAATTATTTTATATTTTATGTAAGCACGACTGAAAAATATTGTCTTCTCGGTAATTGGTACAGTACTCGTATGTATGTAACTTATTGTGTGGGTTTTTTTTTTAAATGTAGTCATATTCTTTTATGTTGAGAGGACTGGAAAATATGTAAGTATATATTTTTTTAAATAGTTTTACTCTATGTTTTGTATAAGGGAGTTTAGGCAGGGTGATAGTGTTAAGACACTCCCTTCCCCACTTTCTACCCCGTTTGTGAGACTGTTTGCATATTGCGAAACTCAATGACAGCCTTTATCTTATTTATTTTTAACAAGATTTAAAATAGGTCACTATTTTAATGCTGGTTATTTGGATAACTGAACAAAAAACGACTTCCATCGTTTTCTGTAAAACTGTAATATACAACAATGAGATTATAGAGAAATAAAATATGATAAGGCCAGTCGTGGTACAGAAGCGGCCAGACATGTATTAGTTACGAGTTGTGGATTTGATTCCCACTCGAGGAAATAAAATATTTAATATTTTCATTTCCTCACTCTAGTGTCAAGGCTAAGCGCGGCATTGAGTTTCGTCACTCAACACGCAATGCCTTCAGATATCTTCGGAAAGTTGAGAGCGGAATGCCTTTATATTGGGCTCTCTCTACCTACCCTCCCTAGGCCCTACTACATGCGGGATAAAGCGTGAAGCTGAAAAATATATATATTACAAATTCATTATGCGATACAAACAGCGTACTGTCAAAAGAGTCAACAGTTCAATGAAATTGAATCGACATATGTAATAGTACCGATAAAGGAAGCGACCGTGTAGCACGTGTTGAGGGTAGAGAGGGATGGCAATGTAAATCCTGTTTCTGTCTAACATATACATAGATTATTTAAAACGAAAGTGGAATGAAGTTAACTATTATTATATTATGGTAAAAAGTGGTAAAGTGGTATTTTAAAGTTAGATCTTTTGTGTTTTTAGGTTCGGTGTTAAGTTACAAATATATTATGTGTAATTTTGTGAAAAACCGTCGCAACGCAGTGGCATAATCAGTCAGCTCAATTCCCACTCGGAGAAATAAATTATTTTAATTTACTGAATCTGATAAAAAGACAAAAGTGTGTCTCCTGAGGTGGGGTTCCACTCGGAACAATAATAAAGAAATATATAAACGCACGGTGTTTGGTTACGCTATTATGCAATATATCTAGAAACCTGTGAAAAATAAAAATGAAATGCGCAGAACTAGAAAAAATATTTAAATAACAACAATATAGAACACCATTTCTATTCCACATACTCGCTTTACTCCTAGTCAGTTTTGCAAAGGAGGCTGGCAACATATGCTACTATGATATACCTATATGAGGGACGCAGAATTATTTTGTAGCACGAGCCGCAGGTAAATAGGCTTGTCGGTCCTCCCCCTCCACAGAGGGTGCGTGATAACGAATTCAATCAAAATACTCATACTTCATATACATATGTTTTTACACAATAAAGTGCATGTTTTGGTATGAGAATTTTCTTGTTTCTTGTTTTCTTGTTTTCTTCTTCTTTTCTTTCATTTTATACGCATTCCTCTATTTCTTTTTCCTTTTATGAATTGCCCAATAATTGAGTATTTAAAAAGATCACGCAGGCAGCCGTATAGACGGAAAGATTACACATATTCTAGATATGATCTCTCTGGTTATTTATTTCAAAGTTGAAATATAGGACCCTATATATCCTATTCTATGTTTCAAACTAGTTCATTACTAAAGGACTGACAGACAAAACCACATGAAATCGAACGCTGAAATTTGGCATAAAGGTTCCTCACGGAGTGTTTAAGAGTACTAAAAGAGAAAATTTCTGGTAAATTCTACGAAAACGGGAAAAAAGGAAAAGGGGGGGAACCAGCGGCTACTATATATATATGTACTTCTATAAATGTGCTAAGTTTGGGGGAACAATAATCGGGAGCAATACATTAGAGCTATCGCACTAAAAACATATCTATATATTAATAAATTATCCCAATACTCATCAGGTTTCGCTCACTAGCAAAATAAACACCATGCTTTTAGTATTATTTGATTGGCAAAGACAATCGTTTCAAAATCCATTAGTGTGTGCTAAAATTAAAATTGAATTTCGGGTTGAAGCGCGGCGTTGAGCTCTGTCACTCAACACGCAACGCCTCCACTAGGTTCCCTCTGCCTAACCTACTGAACGTTCAACAAAAAACGAAACATGTCGATTTAGCTAAAAATACCCTTTTCTCTAAATAAGAATAGCTGAAACAATATTCGTTCGTTCTGAATATGCGAATGCGATGGCGTCAGGTAAATAGACTTGCCGTTCCCCTTTCCGATATATTGGTAGTGATAATGAATTCAATCACGGTTTCTATGCCTGTATATGTTGCTTAAGTGAAGTTGGGACGTGACGTTTTCTTTCAATTTGGTATTGTAATATAAAAAAAAACTCTTCTATAAAAATTAAATTAAATCAGCTTCTCTACTTAGGCAGGAGGGACCTAGTGTTATGACACTCTGTTTCCGACTTTCCACCGAAGAATACTGCACGCATTGCGTGTTGAGTGGCGGAATTCCACGGCGCGCTACAATAATGTACATTATATTAGTTTACATTATTTTAATAGGCAGCGTTCTGCCATTAATCCCGCAATGCCTCCAGAATTCAGCGGAAAGTTGGGAACGGATATGTCTTAATAGGAACGGGGTGTTTTTACACTAAGTTTCTAATTCTCTTTGCCTACTGTGTCAGTGAATACAATTTGAAGTTGAAAATTAACATAGATATATTTAGATGTGCGATATATAAATAGAGTATCTAGAGTATCTTATAATAATATTTTCTTTGACTTCCTTGTTGATGCATGAATCCAAAAGTAAGTATATTGCAAAAATAACAAAGGAGGCAAAATTACTCAGAACATTTTATTCTTTTTATCCATATGAGTAGTAAGTATACCATTTCTACACCAATAGTGCTAAATAATAAAAAAACATAAAAGAGGTCATATACTTATCTCTGCTACATACAAGTATGTAGTCTATAGTAACTTAATAAATTTGACTTCTGTCAAAAAAACAACAAAATGTAATCAAAGTTATTTTCAGCATGAACAAATTTCAGTAAACAATGAACATAACTAGTCCATCATATTTACTAATCACAGTAGTATGTCTTGAAATGGTAACAATAATATTTATGCTTTTGCCTTTCACAGACATTGTCACTTTATCAAAAAACATAAGCGTCTTCAAGCACGCTCTGAAGACCAATCCTCTTATTTTAAGTTGTTCTCTTCTTTGTTTATTCGCTGTTTTTAGTTACGGAATTATAAAGCCGACTAAAACTCTTAATGAGTTGAAAGCTCACTCC
>DWGR01002090.1:0-14418 GCA_018247715.1 Heliconius burneyi
AAATATTAAGGGGGGCTCCCATACAATTTTTACTTTAATTATTTAATTCAGCACAAGAGACACTTGATCCGTACCCTTTTTATATCAAATTTTCTTATCATTGTAAAATATATTAATTACATCATTTTCATATTTTTTTTTTCACTTAAACAATTTTTCTGAACAGTTTTTTGTTTTCTATTTTTTATCAAAAAATACATATAAGTTTTAAGTTAGGTGGGCGTTAATTGTCTTGAATGTTTTATTTTTATAAAATAAATGTTTGTTTTGTCAACTTTGATACAAAAAAAGGTGAAAACTTTATTTAACACGCATTCTCCTATTCCTTAACATTCCCACTTTTTGCGTTACAATCGATTTTATGTATTCTCTACACAATGTGATATTAGAGAAGAGGTTAGAGCTACTGGCATGTGCGGGACATCATAAGCAAAAATAGTACAGAAGGTAGTATTAAATAAACTAACAAATTGGTCATTTAATAAAGTATCGACAATGGTAAAAAGCTGGAAATGAACTGACATCAGCCAGTGAGCTAAATAAAGTATTATTGATGAGTTGAAGATAATAACAAAGACGTGAGAAAGACTAAAAATATAATAACAATGTTCAATGTTCTTTGTCTATTAGTAATACGAAATCTATATGCCCATTGCAGATTCGTCTATTTCCAAGAGTAGCGTTGTAAAATACTCGCCCTTCGTCAAACGGAAAGTTTTCAGGTATATATTTTGTTAGAAATTTTATCTTTTCAAAGCGGTAGTAGCCCTGAAACACAAAATATGGCAGGTAAAGTCTGAAACTGAAAATATCAGACAACAATGTAACAATTTTATGGTATTAATGTCAATCACAAAGTGGAATAAAGAAAATATAATTAGTTGTTAGGTTCTACCAGTTTTGGTGGAGTGTTTTTGTAATTACGATGTTTGAAAATTTCGACCTTCACTTAAATAATAATTTATTAAAAAAATAAATTAAATCAGCTTCACGCTGTATCCCACACACAGAACGGTAGGTAGAGGTAATACCATTCCCCATCTTCTGCTGAATTTTGGAGACATTGCATTTTGAGTGGTACATGCCCTTCGGGGCTCAATCAAATCAACTCAACGCCGCGCTTTGCCTCGACACCAGAGCGAAGAAATGGAAATATGAACGTAAGTAAATATTTCGCTTCCTTGAGTGGGGGTCGAACCTACAACCGTCGCTGTACAGTCACACCTTTGTGCCGCTGGGCCAGGACTAGTCTATTAATTCATATTATATATTTTTATTTGCACGCTCCGAGTTTACATTTTTTTTTATTTTATCACTCAAGACAATATGTGGCAAGACTGGCATGGCAAGGGTTAAAAGGGTTACTACTTAAACTTAAAAGATACTGGCGGCAGATAATACTAAATAAATATTTAAATTCTTACTGGTTTCAATGGACATTCAAACAAGGGATACCGGCGTTCTGCAGCTGGTACGTTATAGTAACCTGATAACGCACTGGTCCCAAATAAGTTCTCTGTCTTCATCAAATCGCAAGTGTTATAGTGGAGTTCGACAAAACTGCGTTTGTACACATTTGTGAGAAGTTGGTAAAAATAAAAACTATGCTGAAACAATAATATAAAATGAAAATAAAGTATGATAAAAATATAATAATACTTAACGCTTAATTTGTATTGCTGCAAAAAAGAGATGTAAATATTTTATTAAGCTACGAGAAGAAAAGCTGTTACTGTTAACAGTAACACTTTAAAGTTTATCATGATGAGATGAGGGTGTGGTGATATTCTATATATTTAAAATTGTATAATTTTATAATAAATTTCTTTAAATCACACAAGCAAGTGCTCTAAAGGCTTATTAGAGAAATAGAAAACGCATAGACCAACACTAAGCGAAGCGAACACGGAAAATAGCGGAATTTTCTATTTTAAGTTTTAAATTAATATTGTGGATGTTGACAAATTCTTTTTTTTTAATACAATATAATACACTTAGGCGATTGACACTGCGTATGCACGAAAATGATTTTGTAAAATTAATAAATCTCACCGTCAGTTCGTTAGTGGCTGATTTCTTTAAAGTAAAAGATAAATTCATATAATGTAAAGGATCAGAGCGACTCATACGTCGTGCTTTGAATGTTATATCGGCCAAATATTCTGGATCACTATATGTAATCTGGGGGCGTTCCACGCTGAGGTAATATACCTGCGGAGAAAATAAATTTAAAAATGAGAACGATGAACTCATCATTATTTGAATAATAAATGGGTAAACTTTAACTAGCAAAGCTGTGTATATTTGGTTTCGGTAAACTCTTTGCAAAATTAACTGTTGTAGTTTGCTCTTTAGGAGGTTGAAGTTTTAAATCCTTGCAACTTTCAATTTTATATTATTTTCAGTCATAGTAAAGGAAAAGCTTGCTTTCCTTAATAAGTGAGTTACCCAAAATAAAAGGAATATTACAATTTAAGAAGTTCCCGAGATTAACGCATTGAACTAAACATTGAACTACATAATATAAGAAAAAAAAAATAAAAAAAAACAGCTGCATCCTTTATCCCGCACACGGCAGGGTAGGCAGAGGGAACATAGTGTTTAGACAATCCGTTCCCCACTTTAGTAAAGATTTAATTTTATAAAAGTTCCAACTAACCCTTTTGTTACAATAACTGATCTTTACAGTGTATATAAATACAGCAGCGAGCACATAAGCTGACACAAATCTGAATCGGAGCAACATGTTAGTGTTATTTCAAGTAATGCTAGAACTACTAAAAACTAATTATGTTGTTCAGCATTCATTTTATACCTATTTTATTATTGCGAGTTACAGATTTTGTGAGATTACAGTGTGAAATTAGTTAGATTTAGAATTAGTTCAAATTAAATTAGATCATGGTCATTTATCTTTTTGTTTATAAATATAACAAAATTATAACTGATATATGAAATATATATTAAAAAAATATTATTGTGAACTTATAGCATCGTAATAAAATCTAAAACAATGTTTTATTTTTATTTTTTTTTAAGTTATGTTTGTCAGTGCATCTTTGCGCTTGACCGGTTCATATGCAGTTTTCACTATTTTGTTTTGGCAAACTCCCCTCTACATTTATTTATTGTTTATTTTGTTTGGATCGGGACATAAGTAGAAACGCTCACGCTCGCCCGCTGAGGATTCCGTTCAAAAATGGGGGCCTTGAGCTATTACTAACATTCAGGCTTAGTTAAACTAAAGCCCTTTCATTTTATATTTCACTTGATTAATCGGCTTTAATATCAAATTTTAACCTTTTCACATAATATTTTTTAGGATTTAACCCCGATTTTGGTTTTTTTTGAAGTTGTACTACCTGTGAAATATTTATTTCCGCCACTCGACACGCAAAGTCTTCAGAATTCGGCAGAAAGTGCGGAATGGAGTGTCTTAACACTAAGTTCCCTCTGCCTACCCTACTGTCAGCAAGAAGCTGATTTACTACCTATAAATGCTAGCTGCCAAATTTCATAATTCTAGGTCAACTAGAACCCCTTTTAATTTTAATTCCTTCCTTTAAGTGTCTGCCTTAAATTACAGCGTCGAAATACAGATTTCTTGCGATATAAACAGATTTTTCTTAGTAAATATAGATATATGTTTTTTTATCAAAAAATCATGCGGCTATAGATCTGAGGTACTCGTATATGATTTGAATTTCAACCCTATATCTCCGTTCCTGACATAAAGGATCTTGACAGACAGACAGAAAGCCAGACGGGCAACAAAATGGTCTTATAAGAGTTCCGTTTTTTCTTAATAGGTACGGAACCCTAAAATTAACAAAAATATAAAAAATCAACCAGCAAGGATATTTTTTAATTTGCTAAAATTTTCGTTTTCAATGGAGGTTTTTCTTTCAAAGGAAAACAGATGTAAGTATATTCAATGTTGTTTCGTATTTTATTATTATGTAATTTTATTTATATCGTTTTAAGTATTATTGAATATTATTATTCTATTTGGTTATCTATCGGTTTGACTGTTTATATTTTTGACATGGCGTTAGGTACTTCATTCATATTACGAGTATTAGTGGAAATCCTCCGTTTTACATTTGCCGAGCTTCTCAAGTTACAAAATAATCTAATGATAGACCTGGATATGGCAAGCATTTCTTGTCAGAAGTACTGAAGATGCCTAGGCGGCATAGATATAAAAGCATCGCGCTTAGAATATCAGTGGCTTTTCTTATTATTATTTATAAAAAATTCTGTCAGGAATATTTACGTATAGATTTCGACAATTTTCATTTTGCAATCACTTGATCTGAAGTCATCAATAGGATGAAAATTCATCTCAAGACGCCAAGCGCCTTACCTAAAAGAACTGGCTCTATACTTAAGTTTTTAACTCCATATTCAACACTTTAGTTATATATGTACTTCTTTGTTTAAGCTTAACTTTCATTACTTTTAAATACAAAATGACAAATTAAAGTAAATAAATAAAATAAAACAGCTTCACACTGTATCCCGCACAAAGCAGGGTAGGCAGAGGGAACCTAGAGTTAAGACACTCCATTCCCAACTTTCTGCTGTATTCTGGAAGCATTGCGTGTTGAGTGGCAGAACTCAACGCCGCGCTTTGCCTCGACACGACAGAACGAAGAAATTCAAATATAAACGTAAATAAATATTTCACTTCCTCAAATTGGGTTACAGTCACACCCTTGTGCCGCTACGCCACGTCGGCCACAAAGAAAATAATAAATATTTTTTCCACTTCAAATTTTAATATTAACCACCTAATTAATAATTCTAACTTTATATTTTAAGATATATTATTAAAAAATAATTTATTTAATTGCATTTAATGTAGTTGCCGAAATAAAATAGACACCGGTAGGTTTTTTCAATGATATTTATATGAAAAAAATTCTGACAAATTGACAACCCTGTCATTACCTCTTCAAAGGCAAATATTAATAATATTTAATTTCCCAAATGTTCCTAATTTCTCATCCTGTTTGATATTGTGGACAAAACTAATATAATTCGAATAATTATATTTCAATTATATTCTTTCTATAATAGCTAATATTATAATGTTATTAGAAATTGCAGGAAATATATGACTATTTTAATAATATACTATAACTTATTATATTTTTCATTGTTATTAATAAATGATGTGCATTTTTACAATTATAATAGATAATTATATATTTAGTAGAGGTCAAGCAAAAATCTGGACAAGCGCGAGACAGTCTCGCTCACCAATGTTTCCGTACAAAAATTGGCTATAAAAATGAATAAAATATCTACTTTAATATGCAGGCCTTTCATACGATACCTTCCTTGAACCAGCGTCTTTAATAGCAATTTTTGTGATCTTATCAGGCTTCTTTTTTCCGTAAGAGGTACGGAACTCCAAAAATGAGAAAGAAATACCATATGTTCATCCGAATATATTATAGCCTATATGAAATTTTATCACAATCGAATCAGGGGGTTGGGCATACAAAAAGGCAGAGAGTTACTTTAGAAAATTTATTATCACAAAGTGTGACTGTAAAAGCGACCATTTATTTGAATTTATGAAATATAAAGTAATGAATACAATAACATTTATATTTTCATTTCTTCGCTCGGGCATTGAGACAAATTGTGGCGTTGAGATTCGCCACTGGTCACGCAATACCTACAGAATTCGGCGGTAAGTGGGGAATGGAGTGCTAACACTAGGCCTATAATAGTCTAGGATAAGATAACAAAACAATAAAAAAATCAGCTTCACGCTGTATCCCGCACATATCAGGATAGCCAGAGAGAACCTAGGAACTTAGTGGTAAGACACTCCGCTCCCATTCCACAATTTCCATAAAATGCTAAAGATTCTATTGATTCTGCTGAGTGGCGGAGCTCAACGCCACGCCAAACTTTCCTCACTACAAACTCATAACATGTACCGCTTACAGTCACATGTTTGTGTTTTTTTTTATTTAAAACTATTTGTCTAAACAGTACTTGATTTGAATTTTTTAATTAAAAAAATATAGAATGTTTTTGTCAGCACCACTTTAAAGGAAATCACAGTTATAACTGCTCTATAAAAGCCTAACACAATTGTTTTTTATGTACCCAGCAATGAAAAAGTTATTTTTTTCAAACAAAATTAATAATAAAATTATCGTTGAAAAATAAAAAGCTATGCATTATTAGTAAAAAACAGAACAAACGGCAACTACAATAGACAAAAAAATAATAAACTAAAAATACACCAACATAGGCCAGTGAGCCAAATGAAGTACATGTATAATGATGAGTTGAAAATAAGGAACATAAGAAAAAATAAAAATACAATAACTATGTTTAATTTCCTTTGTCTGTTAGTAATACGAAATCTATATGTCCATTACAGATCCGTCTATTTGCAAGTGTAACGTTGTAGAACACCTCGCCCTTCGTCCAACTTTTTTTAAAGCAGACAGCCAAAATGCTCTAAAGATTTATGTACTGAGTTACAGATAAGCTCCTCACAGTCATTTCGTTGGTGATTGGTAAAATGAAAGATAAATTTATATAATGTAAAGGATCGGAGCGATTTATACGTCGTGCTTTGAATGTTATATCGGCCAAATATTCTGGATCACTATATGTAACCTGGGGGCGTTCTACGCTGAGGTAATTAATATATCTGAAAGAAAAAAATAATCTTGTATATGTGCTTTTTTATCGTTTTGGTAAACTTTTTGCCTTCTGAATGTCCGAATTTAGGCTTTAAGCAATATAATTGTGATGCATGTTGTGAGATAAAAAACAACGATATTAATGCTGTGAGATATTTGAAGATTTTCGCAGGGGCACAAGGTGTGATTGTAAAAACCGACTGGTTGTGAGTTCGATTCCCATTTGAGGAGATGAAATATTAATTTTAATTTATATTTCCATTTCTTCGCTCTGGCATCAAGGCAAAGCGCGGCGTTCAGTTCTCCACTCAACACGTAATGCCTCCAGAATACGGCAGAAAGTGGGGAACGGTGTGTCTTAACACTAGGTTCCCCCTGCCTACCCTGCTGTATACAGCGATATACAGCGTGAAGCTGATTTTTTTTTAGATATTTCAATTTGTAGTAAAATTCATTGACTTATGCAGTGCCTATATAATTATGTACATTAGGATTTTGCGTGTTAATTTTGTTTATGATTTTTTCATTTGCTGCTGGCGTCAAATTCCGAATGGTAGATGCAACGAATACGAATACCAACAGTCTTGGAGGCTAATGAGGGAGGCCTAGGAGGCAAACAAGACGGCCGACTGTTAACTTGCTACATTCACCGGTGATAATAATAATCTGTAATTTGTCATGAAAAGCGTGCTATGGCAACATTGTTCTTTGATAGGCAGCCATGTCTGTAAGTAGAAGTTATAAGAGACGGTAGCTATTTCTTTTGAGATAATTATTGGCTTTATTGGGCCGGAGCAGTGAAGGCGAGTGTGTGGGCCCTTGACGCCTACACCATTGGCCGCAAGTTCCAGGCACTGCTCCAAGATCAACAGTATTAGTATGTTTTATAATTGTTAAAATTTTATTTAATAAAATACATTAAGCGAACTATTTAATGCAGACAACAATATAAAGTACAATAAGAAAAAATATCAAAGAGATCAGAAAAAATAATAGTACAATTATTATTTTTATTTCTCTTTCTCTGTTAGTAATACGAAATCTAAATGCCCATTGCAAATTCGTTTATTTCCTTTTGTAACGTTGTAAAAAATACGTCCTTCGTCAAACGGAAAGTTTTCAGGTATATATTTTGTCGGAATTTTCATCTTATTCAAGCGGTAGTAGCCCTGAAACAAAATACAGTAGATAAAGTCTGGGACTGAAAGTAATTATTGAAAATAATTTGTTATTGCTTTCGTACTGTTATTTTGCTATTTAAAGTCATATTTTCATTATGGTTATCCCAAAACCTATTGATATTTCTCTCGTGCTTCTGAGCAGAAAACGAACAACAATAGAGGTTTACATTGAGAGGTTTACAATAATAAATAAATATATTTTATATTTAGATAAGACATTTGATAATTAGATTTATTGCATCTGCGACCCAAGTCATTGACTACGATCGGTGCTTTGTTTATATTTTGAGTATAAAATGTTATATATTAGTTTTATTTAATCTTATAAATAGTGTTGTTAAGAAGAAAGAATAAATAAAATAAGAAACATTTATTAGAAGTCTTTGGAAAGTCTTGAAATGATGTACTATTTTGTAACTATTATATAGTTCATATTTATTGTGACGACAATAGAAATGTAAAATATCAGCGTAGTTTTTTCAGTTTCACGCTGAATCCTGCACAAGAGGGAAAGCAGAGGGAACCTACCATGCGATTCCATCTGTCTCCCTTAAGAATTTGTTCATTATCTTAGTATCTTTGATTTATGTCGTGTATTTTATTTTTGTTATCAGTGACTAAATCTACTTTGAGAAAAAGCTATTTTGTTAAATCATAGATCTGAAAATCCCCACATCGTATTAAAAGATGTAGGCAGGCTTTAGGGGAACCCGCTCTTCCAATACAATATCTAAGATATCTATTTAAATATTATATACGCAACAAACATTTTACAATTACAATAAATTAATTACTTTGTACATAAGCAAGGCTAAACGTTGTATGATAAACTTGAAACTGTGGAGGCGCAGAAGCTCATTTACAAGCTGGCACGTTCCCGGGATAAAGTGACGCAAGATATCCCAAAATGTCTTTGCGTCAGGGATTCTTAGGGCACGCTGCTCTGTAGTCATGCCTCTGGGAAGGAGAGGTGGAGTAGCTACTTTCAGGAGTTGCTGAATTCCTTGGCACCCATGCAGTCTTCATCACGACCCACCACCTAACCCCAATATGGACTTATCGCCCCAATAACCCTTGACGAAACTCGTAATTGCCCTCGACGCCTGAAGAACGGAAAAGCAGTGGGACCTGAGGACATTCCGATCAAAGCGTGGAAATCGTTGGGCTGTCTTGATGTGCTCATGCTTACTGGCCTTTTTAACCATATCTGGAACACTGGAAAGATGCCACACCAGTGGCGGCTAAGCTTCATCACACCTATTTACAAGGGAAGGGGCTGTGTTAAAGCCTGTGGTAGTTATAGGGGCATCAAGCTTATGAGTCATACCATGAAGCTCTTCAAGCGCATGATTGACCTCAGGCTCCGCCGCGAGTATTCTATCTCTGAGTCTCAATATGGATTTCAGCCAGGGTCGGGTACTATGGACGCCGTTTTCACCCTCAAAACATTCATGGAGGCATATAGGGAACAGGCAAAAAAGGAGAGCTTTGCATGTGACCTTTTTATATCTGCAGAAGGCCTTTGACTGTGAGCCTCGTCGGTGCATCTGGTGGGCCTTGCGATCCAAAGGCATCCCTGAGACCTATATTGACATTATTAGAGACATTTACCATGATTCCGCTTCTATGGTAAGGACTGCTGTTGGCGACACTAAACCCTTCCGGATTGCAGTAGGCGTTCACCACGGCTCGGCTCTTAGTCCGTTCTTATTCAATATGGTGCTCGATACTGTCTCAGCTAACATCCAAGACCAGCCTCCATGGCTGATGATGTATGGCGATGATATAGCACTCATTGATGAAAACCGACTGACGCTGGAGCGTAAAGTAAACCTGTGGAAGGGTACGCTTGAGAACGGCGGTCTTAAACTAAATGTGTCGAAGACCGAGTACATGGACTGTGGGAGCCCGGACTCGGGCACTATCCATATTGGTCCTAAACCAGTCATTAAGTCGGAAAAGTTCAGGTACCTTGGATCCGTTATGCACGAGTCTGGAGGCATCGATCACGATGTCTATAACCCGATAAGCGCTGCTTGGGCTAAATGGCGGGACACACACCACACCAATGACTACTGGTGTGGTGTGCGATCGCAGGATAGCACCCAATCTCAAGGGTCTGATATACAAGAGCATCATCCGACCGGTTCTCTTATACGGCAGCGACTGTTGGCCAACACTATCTTGGCATACTCAGGAGCTTCGTGTCACGGAAATGAAGATGCTGAGGTGGATGTGCGGCGTAATGCAGTCTGACCGCATACGCAACACGTTTATTCGAGGTAGTCTTGGAGTCCGTGACGTAGCGGATAAGCTCCAAGAGTCGTCGGCTGAGAAGGTTTGGCCACGTTACGCGCCGGCCTAAGAACTACGTCGGATACAAGTGCCTTGCTATATCAGTCCCTAGAGTGAGACCCCTCGGACGCCCAAGAAAGCGCTGGTTGGATGTCGTGACGCAGGACATGATAACCAATAGTCTAACCACCGAAGACGCTAAAGACCGTGCAAAGTTGAGTAGATCTAGCAGGAAGGCAGACCCTGGCAATAGCCGGGATTAATGCCAGGATGAAGATGAAGAAGATAAGTAAGGCTGAACGTGTGATTATGTGCGCGCGCGCGTGCGTGTGCGCGAGTGTTGCTGTGGCTGTGTGTTAGATGATGTTTGTAGGTTGCCTGTGTGTGTTTGGGTGTATGTTTATGTATATATTTACATGTATTACATATATATTACGTGTCACGTTATTTGTCTTTTGTGTATTTCTAAATTACTTTGTTTATTATTGACAGTATACGAGTATAATATGTTTCTTTCATTTTGGAAAGTCTGTTAACTTCAAACGATTTTAAAAAGATGGCGATGTCTGTTGACTATATGGAAATAGATGAGGATTCAATACATGGCGCTATTTTATCACTATCAATACATAGAATAAAACAAATTATATTATATATTAAAACACGAACGAAATACAGTGTACTAAGTCAATAATTCAGCAGTTTAAGCGGGTGCTTGTATTTGTATATTTTTTAATACTTCAACTCCAATCCAATTCTTTAGAAGAGTGGCCAATGTTAAAATGGTTAGTTAAGCTTGAATTATACTGGCAGCAAAAAACACAAAATAAATATTTAAGATCTTACTGGTTTTACTGGACATTCAAGAAATGGATACTGGCGTTCCGCAGCTGGTACATTATAGAAACCTGACAATATACTGGTGCCAAATAAATTTTCTGTATGAATTAAATCACAAGTGGTAAAGTGGAGTTCCACAAAACTACGCTTGTAAACATTTGTGAGAAGTTGGTAGAAGTAAAAACTATGCTGAAATAATAATATAAAAATAAAAACTTAAAGAATGATAATAATATAGTGGACCTTAACACAGAAAAGTTATGTAAGTATTTTATTGAGCTACGTGAAGAAAAGCCATTACTGTTGAAATTTATCATGATTGTGTGGCGATACTCTATAACTTATTCAATTTTATGACGAATTTCGCTTAAACACACAATCAAAATGCTCTAAAGATGATTTTCTATTCTAAGTTTTAAGATCCATATAAAGTTGTGTATGAAGACTACAGTATGTAATAAAGTATGTACATACACTAAGGCGGCTGACACTGCGAATGTATGAAAATTATTTCGTAATAATCAAATCTCACCATCATATCGTTAGTGGCTGGTTGTTTCAAAATGAAAGACAAATTCACATAATGTAAAGGATCTGAGTGACTCATACGTCGTGCTTTGAATCTTATATCGGACAAATATTCTGGATTACTATATGTAACTTGGGGACGGTCTACGCTGAAGTAATATACCTGCAAGAAAAAGAAATTTAGACTTGTATGTGCATTTATAATCGTTTTGATTTGATTTCTTTGTAAAATTTACTAAAGTAGTTCTCTTTTTAGGAGGTATAAGTTCTAGATCCAAGCAAATTCCAGTAATACTAGAAGAGCGACTTGCTTTCCTCAATAAATGGGATATCCAACACAAAAAAGTTACTGCAATTGAAGTAGTTCTCGAGATAAGCGCGTTTAACTAAGCATGGAGCTTTATAATGTTTGGATTTATATGGATTTTATAAGTCTGAAATAAAGAGATTATTATTATTATGTTTCTCTTTCATAATTCAGGGGTTCCAAAGAACCAGGTCCTTTGGAAAGCTTGCGTAGGGACGCAGGTCCACCACGTAGAGGCCCCTTACAGAATATACAAGTGTTTTACTTTGACGTATCAGCCGGGATTCATCTCTGGGTAACCACAGGTAATTACCCAGAGATAGCCGCCGGTTAATACGCAGGAACTATGGAAAGTGTGGAAATCTAAGCTAAGACTATGGAATGGAATTTAGATGGAGTGGCTACTGAGTTATTGAATGAGACTAACGGGCGCCTGCCTTTACAATAGTCTTTAATTGAATGGTTGGCAGACGATGACTCGCTTCCCACTAGATGGGCCCCATACAAAGTGGCGTAGTGCCTCGGGCGCAACATCGGCGTGGTCGGCTACAGGTTTAGAGAGGTGTGCACCGGTTTCACCATCACGAGGAGCTCGTGAGCGGGTTTCCCCGGTATTACACAGATTGAGCACTTCCACCCTTTCGAGCATATAGCTCTTGCGCTCCACTCTGCTGACCAGTAAAGGCAAGCCAGAGGCGGGGGATAGATTACAGTTCCCCTCCGGAGAACTCAGGACCGTTGGGTCGCCACTTTCCAATATATCGCCACAAGCTGCCTGCGGGTTATTATTATATTAGAAAATATATAATTATTATATAATTATTATTATATTAGAAAAGATTTAATTTTAAAAAGTTCCAACTAACCCTTTTGTTACAAAAACTTATCTTTACAGTGTATATAAATACAGCAGCGAGCACATAAGCTGACACAAATCTGAATCGGTGTAACATGTTAATATATTTTCACGTAAAACCAAATATACTAAATACTAATGATATTGTGCAGCATTCATTTTTATACTTTACTATAGTGTGTTTCAGATTGTGTGAGATTACAGAGTAAAATTAGTTATATTTACAATTAGTTATATGAGTATGAACTATTATAGCAATCGAAATTAGTTTTATTATTTCAATTACAAATTTATCGTCCACAATGTCAAACCGGACGAGAAATTAGGATCATTTGTGAAATTATATATTTTTATTATTTGCCTTTGAAATAGGTAATAAAAGGGTTGTCAATTCGTCAAAATTTTTACTACACATATATTTGCCGATCATGGAAAGACAATTAATAATAATATGACTTCAAAACACAAGGTTCCCTCTGTCTACCCTGCTATATACGGGATACAGCGTGAAGCTAAAAAAGATGACTTCAAAAAAAGAAAAATTAAATGTAGTAAATATTATAATTTTAAATATTTTCTTTTTTATGTTTATTTACTTTAGGAAAGTTTATTTTAAAATTATTAAATTTAACTTTAAGCAACGAATTCAACGGTTGAATTTGAGTCAAAACCCATATATAAAAAGTTTTTCTAGGTTTAGCGCCTTGAGATTAAAATGTTGATGATTTATGACCAAGAAGTTGCAATGTAAAAAAAGTCAAAATTTATAGGCATGTAGACATTCCTCGCAGAAACTTTTCATATAATATATTAAGCTATAATAAAAAAAATCCAGCGATATTCTAAGCACGATACTTTTCTATTTATGCCGCCTATGCATTTTAAGCACTTTTTCAGAAAAGAAATGCCTACCAATATTAAAATCTGTCATTTTTCTTACTTTTCATTCAACTTGAGTAGCTCTACAAGTGTGTACGTAGGATTTCCAGTGATCCTCGTCACACTCGACTCGACAATCGTGCATTTTTTCTCAAGACCTCCCAGAGATTATCCTGTCTTACGAATTAAAACTAGAGTAACTAATGCGCTTCCATATTGAAGAAATGAGTGTGCAAGCACTGGGTCTGCCTACCTGCTTAACCTACTCCACTTTGCACGATCTGTAACGTCCTGGGTGGTCAGACCATTTTTTCTCATGTCCTGTATCACGACATCCAACCAGCGCTTCCTCTGGCGTCCGGGAGGTGTAGCTCCAGGGACAGACATAGCAAGGCACTTGCATCCGACATAGTTCCTAGGCCCTAAAGCGGTCATACTATCTCAGGCGACGCTCTTGGAGCTTATCCGCTACGTCACGGATCTCAAGACTACCTCGAATGAAACTGTATTATAAGTATGTAAGTATATTCAATATTGTTTCGATAGGTTCATAGTATTACGTGATTACTTAATCATATTCGTCATTTAAGTACTGATAAGTTGAGGCCATTCGTGGCGCAGATGCATAAAGTGTTACTGTAAAAGCGACATGGTGTAGGTTCGATTCCCACTCGAGGAAATGAAATATTTATTTGAACTTATATTTCCTTTTCTTTGCTCTGGTGTCATTGCAAAGCGCGGCGTTGAGTTCCGCCACTCAATACGTAAAGCCTCCAGAATTCGGCGGAAAGTAGGAATGGATACTTTTAGGTACATGTATAATTCCTTTTTATAAAGTTCAATTTCATAATCAAA
>DWGR01002091.1:0-14412 GCA_018247715.1 Heliconius burneyi
AAACTAACTAACGTTTATTGCAACGTTAAAACTGACACGGATAGTTAACTACCGTATATTTGGTTTAGGAAATGCATATATGTAGTGATGCAATACTGAAATAATGTATTTTTCTCATAAAATTACGTATAACGTCATTTAAGACATTTAGTGTTTGCGGAACTTAACTCCGCGCTTAGCCTTCTCCAGAAGAAAACGACTCCGCAATCGCCAAGTTTAAGAAAAATAATATTATAGTAGGTATTAATAAAAAAATACTAAAATGCCGTATATTTTTTATCTTAATTTAAAAAAAAACATTTAAAAAATAAAAAATATATTAAAAACGTAAGTATATAAAAATGAGGCCGTCGTGGCGCAGCGGCACAAGAGTGTAATTGTAACGCGACGGTTATGGGTTCGATCCTTACTAGAGGAAGTGAAATATTTATTTGTTTATATTTCCATTTCTTCGCTCTGGTGTCAAAGCAAAGCGCGGTGTTGAGTTCTGCCACTCAACACGCAATGTCTCCAGAATTCGGCAGAAAGTGGCGAACAGAGTGTCTTAGCCCTAGGTTCCCACTGCCTACCCTGCTGTGTGCGAGTCCAGTAATAATGCATTAAAAACCGTTCAATATTTGAGCATTAACGGCTTCCCGGACATTTTAATGAAGCCGTAAAAAAGCTTCGTTTCGTCCGTTACAAACGTCGACACGGCTCATGACGATATATAATTATAATAACCAAAGATTTTACACCCCCTGTGTAGGGGTAACCGTATAAATAAATTCGACGGATATGTGTTCGATTCCCACTCTCAACTTTGCTTTTGTACCAAGGCAAAGCGCGGCGTTGAGTTCCATGCACCACTCAAAACTTTGGCGGGTAAGGAACGCAATGTCTTAAAACTAAGTCCCTCTACCAGTCCGCTCTCTGTCTGCTATATGCGGGTTACTGCGTGAAGCTGAAAGCTATTTTATTTTCTAACATCATGTTTAATTCAAATGGAATTTATTTGCAAACAGAACTCGATGTTAAGACACTTAGTTCTCTGCTTTCAGCTCGAATTCGAGATATCTACGAGATACGAACGTGGCGAAACTTAACGCATAATTAAGATCACAGCTCAAGGCTTATAGACTATACTAAATCATGCTACAACCTAAAAGAAAACTATTGCAAAAACGGATGAACTTGAGAGCTTTCGATACCGGAGATGATAACTAAGAGTGAATAATCACTCTTAGTTATCACCTCCGGACCAAGCGGGCGAAGCCTCGATTGCATGAAATTTGAATAAACCTATCTTAGCAAGCACTTAAAAAATAACTTATTTATAAGACTACATTACGAGTATATTTCGTTATACAATTGTCTTTAAGAGTCTTGAACTTAATGCTATTGAATAATTCAAAATAATGTGAATAATGCAGAAGCTTCATTCCAAGATGTCTGTTTCGAAAACCAAGTAATGTTTTAAGAAGAATTATTACAGGATATACTAAATTTCTTTTTTCTTTTTAAAAACAGTCACCTATACATTGGAATTAATGAATTTGGTACACTGTGGAAGTTATCTATGTAGTTAGTGGAATATCGTTTTTTGAAATATTTCAATAAAAATTACAAGAGCAGTTCCTATTTAATTCCTCTAAAGTCCAATACGAACTCGCCCCTCCCCACTAGTCCGTACGTAAGGTCGTCATGGTGCAGGTTCACTAGGGTGTGACTGTAATGTAACGGTTGTGGTTTCGATCCCCACTTGAGGGAATGAATTATTATATCTTAATTTCTTCGGTCTAGCCCCAAGGCAAAAGCTCGGCGTTGAATTCCACTACTCAACACGCAGTGTCTCCGAAAATTGATGATGGAAGATGGAGATGGAAGCGTAGAACGGAGTGTCTTAACACTAAATTCCCACTTCTGTATACGGGATACAGCGTAATTTTTTTTATATTTAAGAAAAATATTTTTATTTAATATATATGTATATTCATCTTAATTTATTGATATAAAGAGATTTTTAATATACTTTCCATTTTCATACTAATTTACAATTCTTTTCTTTCAGACGGTATCCGAACCACGTGCGCCCGCGCAATCTGAGATGCAGGCCCGTCACAGCTTCTTGTGGCATCTGCTTATTGATCTACCCATATTATTACTTGGTAAGTACCATTATTTATTAAAACAAATGCGTAATTTAACTCTTATTAACTGCATCTTTTCTAATATTTGGTTTTACAAATATATCTTCGAGGTTCCTTTTGTTAAAAATATATTTTTACCTTTTTTCGAATTGTAACCAGAAAAAAATCAAAATTGTTTTCTTTCTTTTGTTGTTATCGTTATTTTTGAGACATTGCCTATTGGGTGGCAGAGCCCAACGCCGTTAAATATACATACTGAACGCAACACCTATTAATATAACAGTTAGTCTGTCATTACATATAGAAAACGACGATTGACCTGCTTTTCAGTACCATTTGGATTGCATAAGTAATAAAAAAATAGATGCACATTATGCCTACGTACAAACATGCGTTGCGTTGTAAAACCGTTATAACAATAAATAACGGATGGACTGTAACGATATGGTGAATTTATCACCTGAAATTATTATATAGTTATATAAAATATATGAGGCCGTCGTGGCGCAAAGGTGTGAATGTAACGCGTCGGTTGTGGGTTCGATTCCCACTCGAGAAAATGAAATGTTTACGCACAAAGTCTTCGCAGTTCCGCGGAAAGTGAGGAACGGACTTAGCACTAGGTTCCTAGGTTCTCTCTATCTACTTCGTTACGTGCGGTTACAGGGTCAAGCTATAAAAAATTATATACCAAGCTACGCAGGCCATTATGGCGTAGTAAGTAAATGTACTGTAAACGCGGTGGTAGTAGGTTCGATCACCAATATTCCAATTTAAAACGTTAAGCTTAGAACGAAATTTATTGACACTAAGATTTCTCTGTTTACCACGCTTTACATAATATAATGTGAAGCAGCAGCTATTTTCTGTGTTGCGTTTATTTCGTGTGTGTGATAAGGCCCTTTAACGCACGGATTAGTTTGACAAAACGCGGTGTTGGGTTACGCAATTCAGAAAGCTTCCACACATAGTAGTAGACAGAGTAGATAAAGGGAACCTAGCGTTAAGGAATTCCGTTTCACATACGAGTATTACACCAAATTTTCGAACCATTGCGTATTGTGTTTCGAAATTCAACGCCGCCTTGCGAAGAAATGAAAATTTACCCGATTGGGGCTAGAACTCACAACCGTCACGTTTAAAGTCACACGCTCGCGCCACTGCGCTACGACGACTAATCTATCTCCAATAAAAAGATTCTTTTGCAATTTTTCTTTGCTATTAAAGTATGCAGCTATATAAGCATTGTTCGCAAAGCCAGTGGCCGGGAGTTCAAAACAGTAACACGAAACGTCTCTTATTATGATATCAGATCTTAAATATCTGGTAGGTAGCGTGTGAATGCTGTTTTTACATAAGACTGTGAAATACCTATAAAGTATATATTTTTTGATATAATAAAATTGTTTAACTTATTGTTTTTGCTTTTATAATAATAAATGATTTTTAGCCTGCATTGAATGAAATCTACTTAGAGCTTCACGCTTTATCCCGCACATAGTAGGTTAAGCAGAGGGAACCTGGGCACCTAGTGTTAAGACTACTTTCCTCCTAATTCTGGACTTATTGCGTGTTGGTGGACTCAAGCCACGCTTAGTCTCATTACCGGAGCAAATAAATGATGAGTATTGAAATTATTCCTACTTGCCCGGTCTGGCAACCTTAAAAGAAGACGTCTTATAAAACTTCTTCGTAACCCTTAGCTGTATTCGTCTATCCTGCTATATGAAGGAAAAGCGTGAAACAAAAAAATAAGCATCTTGAAACACTACACTACTGACGCACGTTAACACCCGCTTAAATATTTAATGGTTTTAAAAGCCAAGTATTTAGATAAGGATGGTTTTACTGTTGATCATAGAAGAGCTGTCAGAAATGACATCGAACATTTACCTATTTTTATGTTATATAATGTTACTTTAAAAGAAATTAAATCAGCTTCACGCTGTATCCCGCACACAGCAGGGTAGGCAGAGGGAACCTAGTGTTAAGACACTCCGTTCCCCACTTCCTGCCGAGTTCTGCAGGTATTGCGCATTGAGTGGCAGAACTGAACGCCGCGCTTTCCATCGACGCCAGAGCGAAGAAATGGAAATATAAACGTAAATAAATATTTCACTTCCTCGAGTGGGGATCGAACCCACAACCGTCGCGTTACAGTCACACACTTGTGCTGCTGCGCCATGGTGTATTTTGCAAATTAGCGAGGAAAAAAAGTCACACTGTTCTCTACTTTCCGTTTCTTTTAGTGTGAGATGACCGTTAGGCCTTTTATACCTACGAGTATTTTAAACTAATGCCTGCTAGCAACTTCGTTTGCGTGGACTCTATAAATTTGGCTATATGTACTTGATTTAACTAAAGTATACAATATTAAAAAAACTATATTCATATTTGTGTAGCTTGGAAGATAAGCAGACAGACGTTTTTTCTGCCAATATTTTTTTCATACATCCCCCGAACAGGAATCGAATCCACAACTATCACGAACGAAACAAATTCACCTATCAGAACCAAAACACTAAAACAAAAGTATAAGCAATATAATATTCATGTTAGTTTAGCGTACAGTGGTCTTTCATTTCCACTCCGTGACCAATTAGCTTTGAAGAGGGTCGTTTAGAAAACTTTATTTCTACATCAATTAGTCTCCTACTGTACATTTATATCGATTATACGTATTTTTATTACCTCGTTTTATTAATATATTCTGTTACGAAACATACAAATTTTGAGGGTATTTATGGTTTTTATATTAAAAAAATTCTTTTAAATAGCCAAATAAAAAACTGGACAAGCCCTAGTCGGGCTCTCCCATTTAGTGTTCCATACAAAAATTGATCTCGAGCCTTTTCTGAAACTAAGCTTAGCTTAGCCAGAGAGAGAGCCCTTTCATCTGACACCTCGGGTGAACTAGCTGCTTTTAATACCAAATGTTGCCCCATTTAAGACTTTTTTTTTATTTAACCACAAGTATGATGTAAATAGATGCTAGCTCCTGAGTTTCACATTTCTAGGAGAGAAAGGGAGAACCTCTTTCTCCCCTTGATATATTATGTGAAACATTATCTTATCATACATTAATTTAGTTAATATGTTTTATTATAAAATCATTTTTTAGCATCACTCTGTATCCCGTATATAGCTAGGTAGGCAGAGGGAACCGTTTGGTAAAATACTCTGTTACTACCTTCCACCCTATTTTCGATTCTTTGTGGTTGAGTCTTGAAACTCAATGTCACTCTTTGTCTTATAACCAGAGCAAGAAAAATTAATATATAAAATAATTTAGTCGTCCGAATGGCAACCGAACCCACAAGCATCGCATTTACGGACACCTGTACCCCTATATATTTTTAAAATAATATCACACAAAGCCATATAAATAAGCTAGTTAAGTAATTCTTATGTCATGTCTCCATTTCGACTTGGGTGGTCATCGCGACACCTGACACTGTTGACATGTAAACAATATTAGTATAGACGCGCACGTCTTTTTTGTATTTAAAATTACTTTGCTTTAGGTTTTTTTTGTTAGTTCAACGTATGTTTGTTTATTATTTTTAGCTGAGAAAGCTTAGTGTTATGTCACTCTGTTTTAATTTTATCACCTTTTTAGTAATCATAACTAAGTAAAAAAAGCTAGGTGTTTATTTACATTCATAAAGATACCGCAGCCAATTGTGGCGAAGGGGCTTAAATGTGCGACTGTAAACGGTACAGGTTGTGGGTTCGATTCCCTTTCGAGGGAAAGATATATTGAATATTATTGTTTCTTCGGTGTTTATCGCCAGGCAAAGCGTTGCTTTGAGTCTTAACCTTAGGTCCCCAGGTTCCCACTGTCTACGGTAAATACACAAACGTAACAAAAAAAATATTATAGTAAGTATAAAATACAGATTATACAAAAAAAATTAAAACACAAATATTTACCCAACACACAACAGAATGAACTCACTACCTCCACGTCAATCAAGTGGTCAACTTAACTGCCATTTCAATTTTCAACTTGGGTGGTCATCCTGACCTGTCTGACATGTGACACAGTGGGTACTTTGTGGTCAGAGTTAACCCTTCTAGTTAATACTACGTACCTACATAATTAAATGATAGTAATGCTTATTGAGTTAGACATTGGTAACCCGATTTAGAATGTATAATATGTGGACACTAAGTCACTAATCTATTCTAAAGTGGGTAAAATTTGTAATTACGATAAAAAATTTCAAAAAATATAAAGAAAAATACTAAAATTACTGAATTCTCTATAAAAAATTGTACGCATTGACGTCGTGGCGTACATTTGTCTCTGGTTCTCTTCGCTTATTCGAGGAGTAGATTAGTTAGATTTTTTTCTTGGTTAGGTTAAGTTGTTTTATCCTGATATTATATTTCGAGTTAATTTTAATACTTTTAAATATTTATTTTACATTGATAATATAGCTGATTTTGTATTTTTTTACTAGTATTTTCCGTCGTAACGCAGCGGCACAAGACCGTAACGCGACGGTTGTGGGTTCAATCCCCAATCGAGGAAATGAAATATTTATTTTTGTTTATATTTCCATTTCTTCGCTCTGGTGTAGAGGCAAAGCGCGGCGTTGAGTTCTGCCACTCAACACGCAATGTCTCCAAAATGCGGCAAAAAGTGGGGAACGAAGTGTCTTAACAATGGGTTTCCTCTACCTACTGATGCTGATTTATTCCTTCGCTTACGTTTACTTATTATTTCAATATTTAATTTTAAATAGTTTACTTATCATTCTTTTTCAGTTTATATTTTCTTACCAACCCAATTTAATAAGCACTCGTATAGTTCAAGCGGGCGAAGCCGCGCGGATCTGCTAGTTATCTATAAAAGACATAAGTACGATGTCAGCGTGACAACCGTGTCAACAAAGTTCTAAAGTCTATCATCGTGACCACTCGTTCTATGGAATTTGATACGAGTGTTGAGGTCGAATAAACTTTTTGTAAAGTACTCTTATTTATATCTTAGTTCCATTGTTAAGAAGAATTTGAAAGTTATATTCTTATAAAAAAATTAAATCATCTTCACTTCTTTATCCCGCATTCATCTGGGAAGGCAGGGTAGACAGAGGGAACCTACTGTTATGATACTTCGTTCCCCACTTTCCGCCGAATTCAGGAGGAATTGCGTGTCGAGTGGTGGTCTCAATCAATATCTTATTATTAGCAGAAAGTAAGCACGGATCGACTTAACACTAGGGCCCGTAATACTGTTTTAATTAATAGATCATATTTTAATGAGATCTCAAGATCGATCTCAGAGCTGAGAGAGGTTTCCAGGGTGTGGGTTCGATTTCAGTTCGTATATAAAACAATAATAAAACCAATACATACAGAACCTGCATAGTAGGATGGAGTGTTTTAACCAAGGGGAACCTAGTATTAAAACGCGCCATCTTCCCTTCTTAACTTAACGCCACAAATTAGACATGATATGATAATGAATTGCCAATAATGATGTAAATAATAATTTTACATATAACAAATAACGTTATCTCAGTATATATTATACAGTTAACATACGTTTGTTACTTCCCGTTGCCGTATCGCTTACCATCTGACACGATGCTCGCATTATCGACATTTTTGATATACATAGAATCATCGCAGTACATGTGTATTTTTAACCGACTTCTGTAAAAGAAGGAGGTTATTAATTCAATGTATTTTTACTGGGTAAACCGATTTTGAAGATCCTTTTTTTAAATTTAGACCTAATTTAATTTAGACCATTTTTACTACAAAAACTACCGTTATTGTCTGTTATTGACTGTCTGCGACACTTTGTGGGTTGGATTCCTACTCGAGGAAATTAAATATTTAACATATTAATTTCTTCGCTCTAGTGTCGAGTCAAAGCGCGGCGTTGAGGTCCGTTACTTAACACGCAACCACTCGAAATTTGGACGGTATATGAGAAACGGAGTATGTTAGCACTAGGTATCCGTACCCTGTATATACGAGATACAGAATGAAACTATTTGACTGCAACGCGACAGATGTGGGTTCGATACTCACTCGGGGGAATGAATTATTACTAATCAATATTTTTATTTCTACTCTCTTCTCATTATTTCGCTCTGGCAACACTTATTGTGAATAATGGTGGGATGATGAATTTATTGAACACGTGTGTCTTAACACTAGGTTCCCTCTGCCTATATGCGGGATACAGCGTGAAGGTGATTATTTCTTACTATGTAGTAAGAAATATATATATAAATCTAATATTATTATTATAAGTAAACGTTTCATATATGATAACCAATCATTACAAATGTCGTTACACAAGACAAGCTATCTTGACATCTTGACATTGATCTTGAAGATTTTACGATACAGATTATAGAGATGGATTGAAAGCAATAAATATATGTGGCGCCATTGAATTCTGGTGCTACCAGAACTGATTATTGTGGTACAAGGTTCATATGCAGGCGGTTAAATATTAATAGACGATTATATATATTTTTAAATATAAATATATAAGCGTCTATTACTCTATAAGTTCTATCTATTCAACCTATTTTATCGATTTGCAAGATGGCGCTTGAAATATACAATTTCTGTATTTTTGAGAAATATTTTTATAAATATAGGTTAAGTAGGTAAATAATAAAAATGTTATTATTAATAATTCAAAAAAAAAATAAATTAAATAATATCTTCTCTCATTTCTTTTTTATTAAAAAAAAAGTATAAAAGCATAAGTATAAAATCAAATATTTTTTAGTAACTTTCTAAATATTTTGCATATCAGAGCCTCTATAAAATATAATTTTATTTAAAATTCTCTTTAATTATTCCTTTTAAAAAAACCATATATTCATTGAAAAAAAAAAACACGCACGAGTAAAACCAAAATCAATACGAGTCTAAAACAGCATTTACAGACATACTAATTAAGAGATGGTAAAACTTTTACAACCACAGATTATAAAGCATTAATCCAAGTAGTTTTATTTCTATTTAATCTCTTCAGGTTCAGGAGTACTAGCTATTACCTTACAATGTTTTAAACTTCCACTTTGAAATGTATTCCAATAAATTTTATGTTATTCATTTAATTAAATATTTATATAGTTTGTGAAAACTGCGCTTTCTCTGTGAATCGGCAGGTATAAAAAATGAATAAATCTTAATACCGTCCGCGTAAGAATATGGGGAAATCCTCTCTATACCTCCCATATTCCTTAGGAACTCATCTTGGATATACTAAGCTTATCTAGAATATTTCTACAGCTGTCTTTTGAAGAATATCAGACCATACGACTATTGTAAAAACATAGAATAACATAGATTAAAAATATGTTCTAAAATTCTCAATTTATTTAAAAGTCAAACAAACATGGTGCATCTCCTCCTCATCAATAAAGGTCCGATTACCAATTGTTGAAAATTTTCTAATTTGTGTAAACATATCGAGTTTTTACGGTGATATATGCATTAGTATGGAAAACAATCAATCTTCTCATATTTAATGTTGTACGCCTTCATGGGTAAAAGTCAAATTTAGAAGAATTCTTTAGGTTTTAAAGAAAAAAGTATTATATCACTCTGATCGTCGATAGGAATAAAAGCGAAGGAATAGAGTGGATCGCTAGGTTGTGCTTACCCCAGAAAAGTCTGGCTGGTTCGGGGATGGGCATCCCCGAAATTTTAATAATAAAAAATAGCCATAAGAATTATAAAAGATACCTTTGCACAAATAAATCTGTTCATATTATTTACGTTTACATTTTCATTTTCTTCGCTCTGATGTCGAGACAAAGTTGAGTTCTGTCACTCAACACGCAATGCCTCCAGAACTCGGCAGAGAGTGGGGAACGGATCTTAACACTAGGTTCCCTCTGTCTATCCTACTATGTGCGGGATACAGCTTGAAGCTAAAGTCAAGCCCTTCTTTTTTTTATATAGACAGTAGAATGCTTGTGAGTTCAAAACCAACTTAAACGTAGGGAATGATTAATAACTAGGGAAAAACCTATTCTATTGTAACATATATATATATATATATAAATATAATATTTGTACGTTAATCTATTAGTGGTTGTTTATATAAATTTTCCTCTATAAAAGTAACAATAATATATTTGTAACAGTAAATAACATGTAAATATATGTAAATAACATGTAATATAATATATGAAATAAATAATATTCTATGCATAAATAAGTAAAGGGAAGCCAGTCCTGACGCAGGAGCACAAACGTGCGAATGTAAACGCGACCGGTTGTGGGTTCGATTTCCATTAAAGGAAATAAAATATGTAATATTTACATTTTCTCTGGTAACGAGGCAAAGCGCGATGTTAAGCTATCACTAAACGCACAATGCTTCCAAAACTTCAGCGTACATTGAGTAACGGAAATGTCTTAATGGGAACAGAGTGTCTTAAAATTAGGTTCCCATTCAGTTTCACATAATGTGCTATATTCAGGATACCGCGTGAAGCCAAAAAACAACAAATAAGACTAAGGATACCATAGCGTACCCCACCTGAACATGTTTTTGTAAGTACAATTTGTACTCAGTAAACGTGTTTCTTATTTTTATGATTGTTGGAAATAAGATAAAGTTTAATTTAAAGGACTAGGATCTAGAATAAGATTAAGTCATCTATAGGAAAATTGAGAACAGAGTTATTATTTCTGATTTATTTCAAGTTACCCCTTATAAGATATGCTATACGATACGACAAGGATGTGATTAATATTCCCATTTCTTTAACGCAGATCAAAAATCACATCTTATTCAAATATTTTTCATTTACAACCCACGAATCTATCCACAAAGTAAAAACTACGATATACCAAAGCTAAAAACACATTCTTCGCTATACTAAATGTTATGAAATCTGATTTCGCACTTTTACAAATAAGGCATTGTTTTAAGATTCATCATTTCTTAGTAATTTGAGTTATGATCATTTAAGATATTTCAGAATAAAAGTCTTAAAACTCATAATTTAAATTTATTAAATCTATATTTCCATCCTCGCTCTGGAATCAATGCAAAGTGGTGGCGTTGAGTTCTGCCACCTCAACACGTAATGCCCCCAGAATTCGGCAGAAAATGAAAAATGCAGTGTCTTAACCCAGCTATCTAGCTGTGTGCAGGGGTACAATGTGAAAATGATTTAATTTATTTTTTAATACCTTTGTATCCGGAAAACTATCCTTTCATCTCAGTTTATAGGAGAACCTATAGTTACTTCATAACTTGAGAAGACACAGGTCACTGCTGTTATTAAGGGTTATTGTTTTATTTTTTCTTTAAAATATTTTGAATTTTATCAGCATCACCTTATTTTTGAAATTTTGCCTAGAAAACGAGAAATATATGGAATTCTTGGAAATCTTCAAAATAGTCCATTTTCGTATTTAAATAAATAAAATTAGTTTAAAACTTATAAGTATTCAAGTGATGTAATAATTTAAATTACAGTAATAACCACTGAGCTTATATAGATAGAAAACAATAATACATAGAGATTATAATGGTATCACCAAATCGGCTTAATTGCTACACCTGCCAAAAATCAAAAGTCGGTCGGAAGTTGCGAAAATGTGATTCGTGTGCAAAAAGATTTATTCTAGATTCATGCTGTATCCCGAACATAAAAGGATAGGCAGAGGGAACCTGGGCACCTAGTGTTAAAACACTCCGTTCCCATTGAGACACTTCCGTTTTGCTCTATACGCCGAATTCTGGAGGCATTGCGTGTTGAATGGGAGAACTCAACGCCGCGCTAATCCTTTTTACTAGAGAAAATTAAAAAAAATATATTTAATTTTCCTTGAGTGGGACACTGCCCACTAAGTGGTGGAACTGAACCACACGCCTTTCTTACTCATTTTTTTATTTATATAAACATTCACATATATACGCAAAAGAATATGTTAAATACACAATACTATTGTCCATTCCCAGTTGGTTAAACAACACTAGGTACAAATTTCCTATAATGCAATGCTATTTTCGTTTTATACCGCCGTAGATGGATAGTAAATTAATAATGACGGGAAGCAACAAAGCTCTGTGAAATCAAAGGTTTTGGCAATCAGGAAGACTATACATACATACATACGTGATTACCATTATTATATATATTATTAAATCGCGTTTTGTAATATTTTCACGTATTATTTTAATTGTGAGAGGCCGTTGTACACAAGGGTAACGCGGCGGTTGTGGGTTCGATGCCCACTCGAGGAAGCAAATATTTATTTACGTTTATATTATCATTACTTCGCTATGGTGTCGAGCCAAAACGCGGCGTTGAGTTCTGCCACTGAACACGCAATGCCTCCAGAGTACGGCAAAAAGTAGGGAACGGAGTGTCTTAACACTAGGTACCCCGCTATGTATGTATACAGCGTGAAGCTGATTTGATTTTTCATTTATTTAATTTTAATTGTTTTGGACTGTTAGGTCAATGAACTTAAATTTTTAATTCCAATTACTATCTAACTCACTGCTATCGCGTTTACAGTCGGATGCTGTAGCACGACGCAAGGTCCAGGTGATTTTTATCGTAGAGATAGTGTCTTAACACAAAGCTTAGTGTTGGCACACTCTTTCTCTCTTTCCTATTGGAATACATCCGATCCACACTTTCCGCTGAATTCTGACGGCAACGCTGCGCTTTACCTACTTACCAGAGCCAGGAATTGAAAATATTAAATATCTAATTTCCTCAAATGAAAATCGAACCCAGAACCTGTCGTGTTTATAACGACATATGGCAATATAATCTAAGAAATACAAATCAAACATAGGTTTTTGTCACTTCTATCAGTCCTTATCTCTCTTATCTAATCTATTAAGGATATAAAGAAACAACATGACCATTTTCCACTTTCGAAAACCACATCCGTTTCCATTTCCAATAGAGACAATGATTTCGAATGCACCTTACCTATTTACATGGTAAGCGGTTAGCTCATGAATATTTGAAATTGTTTTAAATTTTTTACTTTTTCCTATTAAAATTTAAATTTATAAAAGAAATTTGAGACCATTATGACGCAGTTTCACACCGTGTAGCTGTTTGATTCTCGATCGTGTGAATTATTCAATATTTTAATTTCTTCACTCTGGTTGAAAAAAAATCGGAGAATTATGTGGGGAATGGGGTGTTTTAACACTAGGTTCCCTCTGTTTATCCTTTTCGATGCGGTTCTATAGCTTTATACCGCACATGTCATGTTAGGAACAGGGAATCTAGGAACCTACAGTTAAGCCTTCTCATTCTCATTAAGGGACTTCCATCCCCGACTTCTAAGAAAGATAAAATGATAAATTATCTTATCAACATTCTCATTAGAATTACAAATACTAATTAGACCACTCTATCTCTAAACTAGAGTACTATATCGCCCTAAATACAGTCCAGGATAGCCTATCATTGATCGGCGCTTTGATCGTGCCGCCGTGCAATTGTGTTAGTTATGCATCCAAGTATCAATTTCCTTGCTTGAAAACATACGGTTTCCAATTCGGGAAGGAAACGCCGTTAAATTTGCTATAATTTTTTTTATGACTTCTTGCTACTTCCCGTGCATTAAGGTAGGTTGAGGAAAGCTATTTTTTAACTTTCTGTTTAGAACTTTCCATCCAATTTTTGAGATATTGAGTAGCGATTTGACGAGTAGCGCAACTAAATGTCGCAAAAAAAATTAAATATTGTCATTATTTTAGGAATCGCACTCACAAACTTCGCGTTTGCAGTCAAGCGCTATCCCACTGCACCGCGACAGTGTTAACATATTAAATGATAACTCTTAAATGTGTTATCAGTGAATTTGAATCGAATAGATTTCTGTTAATACACCATATCCAATCACCTATTTCGTTCTTTTTTTTAAATTTTTATATATACAAATTTAATAATTGTTGTTATAAACCAAATTAAAACACGTTTTTATCAAATAATTATAAAAAAAATTCGAATCTGCTAACATTGCAATATATTTTATACCTCCAATATTCTAAACTAATACGTCACACATACATTAATTATAAAGCAAATGAGCAATCACAACTGTAGAAAGAAAAAATGAACTCAGTGACTCAATTCTCCATTTTATTATCTGCTCCATATTAGACACTGTGTATTTTCACAACAATTGCATTGCTGCTCCACTGCCCTAGTTCTGAGAGGAACGCTAATCGTTATAAGCAATGTATAAACGCTGGGAGCACTTACATATGTCTTAAACCTAGTATTTTGTAATAGTAAAACTAATC
>DWGR01002092.1:0-14412 GCA_018247715.1 Heliconius burneyi
CCCATGAAAATTTCAACTCTCTATCATGGTTCGAGTACCTGGTGACAGTCGGAAAGACGGGTAGGTAACGGATGCTTAGTAATAAGATGATATTTTACACTTCGGAAATAGAACCCTAAAAAAGACCACATTAAATTGAATATCCTGCAATACTGATAATTCTTAATAAGTAATATGATTAACTCTACATATTCTCTGAGTAAATTAATCTACAAACGCCAAAAAAATTATGATTGTTCGTTCAACTGAAATCTAGGTTTGTTAAATAGGATTATAAGACTTATCCAGCGAGTGACTTAGTTAGCTTAGTACGTATTCGATTTCTCATGAAATAAAATACTTAAATACTTTTATTATAAGATATACTCGATTCTTAATCTATATAATTTAAATTCGCGACCAGTCGTGGCGTAGGGGTACAAGCGAGCGATTGTAAACGCACGGTATACGGGTATGGGTTAGATTTCTTTTCTTATTGCAATATATTTTTTTGAACATGAAGTTAACGCTGTTAGCTCTATTAGATTTTACAGCGCCACCGGTTGGTTAGGGAAGAGGGTACTCTGTCCCTGAAGAAATGCAAGCACTAAGTGGCTGCCTGTGAGGAAATCGACGACTGTAAGGGCGCCCACTGCGGGACTCGAACCTTGGCTTGCAGCCATCGAACGGACAATTGCAATATATATTTTCCCTTTATTTTATTTTAAACCTGAATAAATTCAATTTAATTAAATTTCTTAATGTTTTCTTTTACGTACTCTTACCAACTGTTCTACACCAATGTAAATCACAGTTAGCTCTAAGTTATGCAAATCAGTAGGCCAGGCCGAGCATTCGATGCACACTATAACATGTCCGCGGGCTCCTTGTCCGGTACTAACTTTCTATTGTACTACGAAAACTACCGGCTTATATTAAAATCTTTGGTTTTCGCAATCATTTTAGATGAAACTCTTTAACCAGATTTGTCTCGTATTCTTTGAATCACAATCGCTTTAGGAATAAAATAAAAACTACCGGTTAAATACGAATCGGACTCGTCCATCTAAGCTTATATACCCATTTCTGTATTGTACCTTGTAGGTCAATGGGAAGTACATAAAAGTTAACAAACTTAGACTGCACTCATTTTTTAATTAACTTTAAATATAAGTTTATAACTTTTCTCTTATGAAATACCCAAACAATTTTCACTTTTCAGATATTTTCATTTATTTGTACAGTTATAACATACAATTTTCATAAGTGTAGGTCCCCGGAAAGTACTCTATAGGTTTTGATTGCATTGACCTACTTTTTCATTATGCTTTAAAGAACCATAGACTTAAATATTAGAAATTTCAGATTGTTACCTCTACACGATCTTGTGTTTACAAGCGAAGAGATGGACAACAAAGAGATCATATAAGGGTTTCATTTTTACCTTTTGAGGTACGGAACCTTAAAAATATTATTTTCATTAATTCTTTCATATATCATGTAATCACTTAAATAGATTTTGTAAAAATAAAGAAAAACACACAAAGTTTTTAATCCATCGATTTAAAATTATAAAAAAAAAAATACAAAAATTATATATATCGTGCTATATGCCAAATTTTAGAACAAATTTAAACCGAAGTCGAAACGATCAGTGGGCAAGCACAAATGCACTTTCTATACGAAGTGTAGGTGCACTCATTGTACGACGCGGGATTGGAAAGTCTCCCGGGGCGGGACATTAGTGACGTGAGAGCGCGTGTAAATAGAAAATTACATACGTATGGGTCCTTTGGAGTACTCCTTAGGTGATGTTAACATGTAAGTTTACTTTTACATGTTTTAAAACTCGCAAATATCAGGTAGGTATTTGAGGCCGTTGTGGTGCAGTGACACAAGGGTGTGACTGTAACGCGACGGTTGTGGGTTCGATCTCCATTCGAGGAAATAAAATATTTATTTAAATTTACATTTCATTTCTTCGCTCTGATGTTGAGGCAAAGCGCGGCGTTGAGTTCCGCCACTCAAAACGCAATGCCTCTAGCATGCGATAGAAAGTAGAGAAAGGAAAAATCTTAACACTGGGTTCGGTCTTCCTACCTTGTTCTGTGCGGGATAGAGCGTGAAGCTGTTTTTTACTTATCAGGGTAAGTTGAGCAAATCTGGGAGCTAGTGTTAAAAGACACCATTTCCATTAAGACACTACCGGCTGCCCACTTTCCACAGAATTCTGAATGTATTGCATGTTGAATGGCGGAACTCAGCGCCACGCTTTGCCTCGTCATAGTATGATATTTATTAAATTATTTACGGTTATGGGACCGATTTCCACTTCAAAAATAAATAATTATTTATCAATAATTTTATTTCTTCACTTTATAAAGAAAGCGTAGGCTTCCGCCATTCAACACACTATGCCTACAAAATTTATTGGTTCATAAGGAACGGAGTGTCTTAGCACTGACTAACCTGTTATATGTGGATATATTTTGCAGCATGACGCTGAAATAAAAAAAACATAGCAGTATTATCCAAAAAAAAATCAGCTTAACGCTGTATCCCGCACAAAGCAGGGTAGACAGAGGGAACCTAGTGTTAAGATACTCCGTTCCCCACTTTTTGCCGAATTTTGAAAGCATTTCGTGTTGAGTGGCAGAACTCAACGCCGCGCATCGAGCACGCAGTATTAAATTTAAATTTATTATACCAAACACTACGCATTAACATACAACCATATTAAATCCACATAACCAGCGAAGTCCACTAACGAGATCCACATACATATGTGGTAGCCGCAGATAAGATAATATTGATTTAATTCCTCTACCTCGTATAGTGCAGGTTCGATCTAGAGATAAGTGCGATCGCTACTCAGATCTTGTTAACATAATTAATATGCTAGCCTTATTAATATTACTAGAGGACTGGACTTAGGTTATATGGATTATAAATAGCGAACGCGAGTTTTATATTGAAAGTGTTTTTGTATATGTTGCCTTTGATATATTGCTTGAAAGACGATTACGATTTTTAAGAAGTTTTTGAGATTAGAGTTTCCATATATTTCTGGTCAGGCCAGCCGTGGTGCAAAGGCGCAAGAGTGCGACTGTAGGCGCGACAGGTTTTGGTTTCGATTCCCCCTCGAAGAAGTGAAAAATTTTATATTTTCAATTTTTCGCAAAGCGCGGCGTTATGTTTCGCCACTTAACACGTAATGCCTTGAGAATTCAGTGAAAGTAAGGAACGGATAATTTTTTTTTACTTATCTTGTGAATTTAATTTAAAAAATCTACACAGTACATACTGACAAAGCTCTATGATATTATTACTACGAGAACAAAGTCCTTAACAATGCTTCAGGTATGAACTACCGTCACAAAAGTAAATTATCTTTACGTTGTTTTCTTTTTCTTTGTCTCACTTTGAAGTCTTCATTTATCCAAGTTGGATAATGTCATGACTTAGCAAGCTCCCTTAGTAAATTTTCTTTTTTTCTGGCGTCATGTTGCATTCCAAGAGCTTGGGAACCCACTGTTAAGAGCTTAAGCATCTGCATTCTCTTAAAATACTTCCATTCGGTGGAAATAGGGGAACCCTTTCCACCGAATTCTCAAGGCATTACCTATTGAGTGGAGCAACTCAACGCCGCGCTTTGCCTCATTACCAGAGCGATAAAATAAAAATATTAAGTACTTCATTACCTCTATTTAGAATCGAACCCACAACGGCCCCAAGCCAGACTTCACAATATACGTATATTACATCACTCCAACATCAAGTAGGTATATCTATAGATATTTGTAAATATATATTTAGTCAAAAACCAACTTACATGAATAATTCTCCTGAGCATGCGTCAAAAGAAGGTTACCATTGGAAGAAGCGAAAGAGGTTGACTCATATACGTCTACATGTTATAACATGCGTGGAACACGCATGTGTGAAATATGTTATACATAAGTTGTAATATAAAATAAGGTCATACGATGTGATTTAAAATGAGGCCAGCCGTATAGCAGAGATAGATAATGGGTTCGATTTTAGAAGATATGCAAATGACAAATCAGCTTCACGCTGTATCCCGCATACAGCAGCATAGGCAGAGGGAACCTAGTATTAAGACACTCCGTCCCCCCCTTTCTGCCGAATTCTGGAGGCATTGCGTGTTGAGTGGCAGAACTCAACGCCGCGCTTTGCCTCGAAACAAGAGCGAATAAATGGAAATGTAAACGTAAATAAATATTTCACTTCCTCGAGTGGGCATCGAATCCACAACCATCGCGTTATAGTCACACCTTTGTGCCACTGCGTAACGATGACCTGGCGGAAATGCAATATTTAATATACATTTCTTCACTCTGGTAATGAAGTAAAACGCGGCTTTGAGTTCCACCATTCAATACGCAATGGTTGGAGAATTCGGCGAAAAGTGGGTAACAGAAGAGTCTTAATAGGAATAAATTGATTTAACAGTTTAAGGGTCCCAGGTTCCCTCTGCTTACCATGCTTACGGGATACAATGTGATGTGTGATTGAATATATGATTAAATGTGATTGTTCACCTTACCGAATGATTTGTACTCGTCCAGCAGATTTAGTCATGCTAGGAGAAGAATCTTCACCATAAACATGATTTCTTATAATTTAGGTGATATATGCCTTCGGCATAGTGTGATCATGGGTGGCGAAACTCAACACCGCGCTTGTTTTATTATTACAGTCACACGCGGTATGACTGACTTCTCTTGGCGATTCCTAGTTACCATAACATTTTATTACACATGCAGTGTCAGCACGCTTAATAAATATGATATAATATCGAGATTTATTACAGCATGCAAGAGAGAGAGAGAGAGAGAGAGAGTTTAACAAGCTATTACTAAATGCAATTAAAGTAATAGGTGATACTCAATATATGTATATAATTAAATAGTTCAATTAAAGTAAGAGATAAAGCTGCGCGACTTACAACTACAAATAACAGAGAATTGAAGTACGATGATTACCTTAGTAAGACTTCCGTTTTGGGTTTATATCTAACTGAATCAATTTTTTACAAAAATGGAATCATTATCTCTTTTCTACGAAACTGTCCCGTATAGCAAGAAATCCCAAATAGACAGAGCATATAGCAAGATGTCCCAAAATTCTGGATTTTAAATAATCTAATCCCTCTAGTACCCACTAGCATCGAACCCGCAACTATTTTGTTTACACTCGGACCTTTAGAGAAAAGCAAGCAATCTAACAAATCAACGCAATAAAAAGATAATAGCATTTATGCGTCGCCGCATTACCAAAATATGTAGGATACATTCCGTGGATCCTTGATGGAGCTTCATGCTATATCCCGTAATGAAACTAATATACGAGTATAGCTTAGGCAGAGGGAACCTAGTGTTAAGAAATTCCTTTCTCCACTTTCGATGCCACGATGTTAAATGGCCAAACTCAACGCTGCGCCTTTGCCTCGGTACCAGAGCAAATAAATGAAAAAAAAACAATAAACCGTTTCACCCATATGAGAAACCAACTTGCAGCCGTCGCGTTACACGCTTCTGCCCTTGCACCACGGCACCATCTATTACACATAATATATAGAATTTCAATTAATTAATCTAGCCTACTTTCACCATGGCTTTATGATAACCAAGAAGCATAATTGGTACCAATAAGTGTATGAGCGTTTTAATTAAAACATGTATGTACGTATTTGCATACCAGCTCTTATGGTATAATTATGTGGACTCGAATAATCGAGTTAACGGTTTAACTTACTTGCCATTTTATGCGCATATAAAACTACATAGTGCTATAAGCTTTGGTTAAATAACAATTAATGTTTCTGATAAACGCTTGGTAAAACTGTAAACTTGGTTAAAATTTGTATTAATATAATGGTTAAGGTGGTGGTGGTGTAGTGGTCAGGGTTTGACTGTAAATGCGTTCTCGGTTTGATTTTCAATCGGAGAATGGTTTTAATTAAAAAAAAATAGCTTTTCTGTTCTGGTAGATTGTGGCGTACAGCTTCGCCACTTAACAATTAGTATATAGTGAGGGGAGAACATTTTTGAGCTAATGACGTCACAGATTGTTACTAAATTTGTTTGAGTCTGCGAGGCCGTCGTGGCGCAGCGGCACGAGGGTGTGACTGTAACGTGACGATAGTGTTTTCGATCCCCACTCGAGGAAGTGAAATGTTTATTAACGTTTATATTTGGATTTCTTTGCTCTGGCGACAAAACAAAGCGCGGCGTTGAGTTTTGCCACTTAACACGCAATGCCTCCAGAATTCGGCAGAAAGTGGGGAACGGAGTGTCTTAACTCTAGGTTCCCTCTGCCTACCCTGTTATGTGCGGGATACAGCGTGATGCTGATTTATTTTGATTTCTAATTTGTAATTTAATGTCAAAAACATGAAAAAGAAAAATTAAATCTTTCTCACAATCACATACTTTTTGTAAAATATTTTCTATTATTTATTTTTCCTGTACGCCTTATTCCTGTTCTCTCGAGATTTCTTGAAAAATATTAGCACAAATTAATATACATATAACTCAAAAACAGCTTAAAACTTTAATAACTAAAGTGGTTGTCCATACTTTATCACGTAGCGCCGACTGGGTGCTGACAACAACTCAACTCATCATTATTTTAATATTAATATGTATGTATGTTTGTACGGACTTATGACATAACTATTGATAGTTCTAATGGCAATTTAATTCTATTTTATAACTTCGTGCATTTCGTTTGACCCTATTCTCTACTTTCCGCATAAGGAGATGTCTGTATGGTAACAGAGGAAAGAGGTAGAGTGCTGGTCTTGTCTCACCAAATTTCAGTAACCCTATGTATACCCTAATTATTATTATTATTTGTATAATATATACTTTATAACAGCGTCATGATTTACACATCTTATTAAAAAATAAGGAAAGTATAATTTTAGTGCGAATACGGCCTTTTAATAATAATAATTAAATTTTCCACAGTGGTTTATTGGAACAAGATTTAATCTCAAGGCGGTGGATATTGATACAATTTCCAAATCGACAATTTCGCACTTAACCTCATTTCTCCAATCCGTTAGAACTAAGCCCAGAAAGTGGAGAACAGATTGTAATTCCCCAAAATCACCTAAGCCATCTCCATCAATGAGGACATTCTACCTTCATCACGACTTTACCACGATATTTCCCTCCTCCTCAATACTCTACATATAATTATAAAAATAATAACAATATTATAAATATTATTAATATAACATATCCGCACGTCGGCCTGTCTCCCTTATCACGACGCGGTGTCCGCGGTCCGCACTGACAGCCCTTATCAGGCCTACTTGTGTTACACCAATACATACTATATACTATCTATATAAAGTAATTTTACTATTTTAATACCTATAATAAAGTCAATGGTAACTAGCGTTTGTGATGTCTTTAGTTAGTGTTTTTATGTACGTTCATGTTAGAACATGATTTGTATAGAAATTAAGAAAATTGCTTTAAAATTTCAGTAATTAACAATATACAAATGAAAAATTTTCTAAGAATATTTATTGTTTTCCAAATTCCGTCCAATTTTCGAGAACTCGTATGCTTACGGGAGCTTGGCGGGTTTTCGTACCAGTATGTGGACAATCATTATATTTTTGACATCTTCCAAAGCCTGAATAAATGAGAGTTGGGGATTCGAGTCCGCTTATTCAGTCAAGCACTGTCCCCCGGCTCTAAGACATATGTTTTTTTAGTTTTACGCTGTTTTCCGCACATACCACAGTCACAATCATAGAAATCCTCGGAACCTAGTGTTAATACACTCCGTTCCTATTATAACACTTCCTTTCCCTACTTTCAGCGGCAGCTTTCATTTTTCAGTGGCGGAACTCAACACCGTGCTTTGCCTCCTTTACCAGAGCAAGAAAATGATTTAATATTTAAATATTCACTCTAATGAGAATCAAACGCACAACCTGTCGCGTTAACACGCTTGTGCACTGCTCCCACAATATGATAAGATTTTCTTATATTAATTTAAACCTTATTTAAATTTTCCAAGCTAATAATAGAAATGACTTCCTCAAAAGCTTTAAACGTCCTTAGCTAACGAACGATATGTTGCAGGTACACTTTCACCGTGCGCACGCGACGGCCGATACCCGGTTTGGTTCCCGATAGCGCTGGTGCAATGTTAATGAGAATGCTGGTTAATTGATTTATTATCCAAGCGAGCGCCGTGTCTGGGGCGGTAATTACACAAATAATTATAGTATGTCCGATATGTCATAATATAAAATGGGAAAATGTTGTCAATTTGTTTTATAGATTGAATTCTTTGATTTTCTCGATAAGAGATAGAAGATTTTAAGTAGCTAGGCTAGGTATACTTAACAGGTGATTTTAGTTATGAAAGGTTTTTTTTTTGGCGGGGAAGCAATGTCTTCTATATTGCATATTCAGTAATAACTTTATTTGTTAATTTGTCTTCTCTTCGCAACTGTAAAATTATACATAATATTTTATTATATATACGTATAGGCCGTCGTGAAGCAGGGGCTAGAAGCGTGAAGCTCATGGAATCGACTTCTCTCGAGAAAGTGAAATATTTGTTTTTTATTTCCTCGCCCTAGTAACAAGACCAATAGGTTAAGTTCGGCCACTCAACGCAATGCCTCAAAAATTCGGCGAAAAATGAAAAACGGACGTGTCTTAACTCCAATCGTTTCCCGGATGCGTGTAGGGAAAGCGTGAGACCAAAAAAAACGTTTTATACATTTTATCTAATTAGGTAGAAGTATTATAAAAAAGACAAATAGATATCATATAATATATTGACTCTACGAAACATCTATTTAAATATTATTAAAATTAAATAAATAAATGAGGCAGTCGTAGCGCAGCGGCACAAGGGTGTGACTGTAACGCGACGGTTGTGGGTTCGATCCCCACTTGAGGAAGTGAAATGTTTATTTACGTTTATATTTCCATTTCATTGCTCTGGTGTCGAGACGAAGCGCGGCGTCGACTTCTGCCAATCAATACGCAATGCCTCCTTCTAGGTTCCCTCTGGCTACCCTGCTGTATGCAGGATACAGCGTGAAGCTGATTGAAAATTAAGTAAATCGTCGCAACAAAATGTGTTCATAAACAAAAATCATTTTATTTTATCGTTTAGTTAAAATAAAGTGGCATTTATACTTCTTAATAAGAACAGGAGAAGGTAAATAAAAATTCGATATAACTTAATTGGTCATTAGAGTCACTATCGCCTTACAAAAACAGTTCAATTGTTTTCAATTAGTATTTATCTGCTTAGGATTTAATTTCCTCGCTACATATTAAATATTTAGATGTTCCAGATGTTGCCGTTTCAAAATAAATATCTTTATAGTTTCATGTTAAATATTGCATATTCCAGGGAGAGCAGATATAGAGGTAGAGGGAACCTGGGGACCAAGTGTGTAAGACTCTGATTCTCACTTGCCGTCTATTTATCAAGATATTAGGTCTTTCTAGGAGGAACTCAACGCTGAGCTTCATGGAAATAGTGTTTATGTCCCAGAGTTAAAAGATTTAGACTCCCCACTCTGGCACACGTAACGCTTCAAAAAAATTGACGGAAAGTAGGGAACGGAATGTCTTACCACTAGGTTCCATCTCCCTACCTTGTTGTATACGGGATACATCGGTGAAGCTGATTTATTATTTTCTACATTAATTATTATATAACCGATAAGCAAAGAATACTCTTATCAATAGATAAATCTCTTATAAAAAAGAAGGAAAAATCCAACATTTTCTGCCGGAAAAGCATCCCTCGAACGGTTCCGGTGCAGTAACTTAAATCCTAGTCAATTACGTGAACGACTGGAAGACAACACAATAGTGTATCATGTTACTCATCGGTTACAGATGGCTATCGGGATAGATGATCAGGGATACAACGGCTGGTGGATCCAGAGACTTTGATTTTTGATAACAATTCAAGACGTGAAAATATTTACAAAGTTCCTCGGTTAGGGTAGGTATTATTTAAAGAATTTTGTATACGGACTTAGGCTATTTCAGTGTATATATAACAATATATATATATATATATATATATATATATATATATATATATATATATATTGTTATATATATATATACATATATATATATACATATATATATATATATACATATATAATAAAAATCAAAACCAAATATGTCGGCCATCACATTAAATAGTTTTTGGTTAAAGCCAAAATTTTATTGTAGATTTACACTGCATCACGCACGTAATAGGGTAGGCAGACGAAACTTGGACACTTAGTATTAAGACACTCCGTTCCCATTAAGATACGTCCGTTCCCCATTTTCCACAATTTTTGAAGGCAATGCGTGTTGAGTGTCGCAAGTCAACTCGTTACCAGAGTGAGCAATAATTAATTGCCTAAAAGGGAAACGAAGACAACCATCACGCTTATAGCGAGACATTGTCCCATACGCCGCCCATGTTACATACAAAATATGAATAATTTTCAAATACCTTATATTTTTCGTAGCATTTTTCCAATCTGTAATTAGAGAAAAAATTTCTTGTAAGTACAAGTTTAAATTTTCCACTTTTTAAATGGAAACGGGGTTTAGTACTTATTTATTGTGCATACAACGCGATTAAAAAAAATTTCAATATTATATTCTGTTCTGTTCTTTTGAATATGGCTTTCCGAGCGTGCCAGTTGAGCACAAAATCACTTCGCCAATGTCACGTTGTATGGAGAACACACGAAAGAGGTTGTACGGTTTCAATATTATAACCTAAAACACAATTAAAACTCACAAACAGATATACTTGTATATATATAGCAAGCCTCTAACATCTAGCAAGTACCGCCGCAAGTGGATGCTGCGACATATCGAAGATACGACATCACCACGATTTATAGCGGATGTTCCACAGAGTATAACGTTGGTACGTGTTAATTAATCTAACCCGTTAAATCACCAGTAAGTGGCCTTGAGATAGGCTAACTGTAGTTTTATCTATATGCAAATCGGCTGCTTACTATGCGTGTTCGTTATAAAGTCGCCTTAATGTATGTATGAGCTTGATGGTGGTTGGATTTTCTGAGAGAGTTTCTTTTTTTTAGAAGTTCACGCTGTATCTTGTATATAGCAGGGGAAGTAGAGGGAACCTTAATTTTCCAACGCCGCGCTTTATCGTTTTACCAGAGCCAATAAATAAATTATTTCGGTCGAGTAGGAATCGAACCCAGAACCGTCGAGGTTATTTATATTTGAATTAAATAAGAGGTAGTGATTTAAATCTTCACTAAAGACTAATATCTACTTATACATGTAAGATACATAGTAGGAGATGTTTCCATTCATTGGTTATAATTTATGAATGAAAACTTAACGGCTTCTCAAGACCGCTCTCATGTCACAGGTCATTATGATTTCTGGTACAATAAATAGGTTACAGCGGAACGATTAACAGGATTTAATAGAAAACCATTCTTGATAACTGACTTTACAATTGAAAAATAATTTACTAATTCGAACCAATAGTTCTTGAGATTAGCGTATTCAACCAAACAAACACTATTTAACCTTATATAAGACCTAATTCATCAAATTCCCACAAAAAACATATAAATCCATATTTTAGCATCGCATTCTAAAATTAGAAACCATTTGCTAAGATACAGGTGATAAGGCAGGAACAGATTTACGGGCGCCAGCCTCCAGGTCCCTCCTGGTTCGCGGACACCGCATTGTGCGCCGCGTCGTATTCATACGTCAACACTCAATTTATTAACCACATCTTCACTTGCAGTTGTGAAAATAAAATTATCAATAAAATAACCCTTTTGGCGTTGACAATAAGATATACAGTCAAAAAATTTAGATTTTTTCATTGTATAGAATTAGAATCAGCGAGATGTATGGAGACTGTTTCTTTCAACAGTATATTTATTGGTTGAGGGGATTTAATTACAAACGATCTAAGTAATTGCTTTATTGATGGAATTATCGGATGCAGAACTGATAATCTCTTTGATTTTAATGTGGTGATAAGGACTTTGATTGGGAATCGTGTAGGTAGCAATGTTTATTTGTAGATAAAAGAAAAAAAATAAGAAAATTTAAAAAAGAGGTCAAGACCTCTTGGAGAGGTACAAGTACCTACAAGAAAATTACTCTCCAATTGGAGATATTGGAAAAAGTGTTTTCTACTGAATTCTAGAGCGTTACCAGAAGTAAAAAAAATAAATATTTTTTTACATATAGGTACATTATGAGGAAAACGTAGCACAGTGGCAAAGAGTTTTACTGAAGAATTATGTGCCTAAAACTAAAATGTTATAGGGAAAATTCTTTAAGTTGAAAATTAAAGAAAAAGTGTTATATACTCGAAAAAAAGCATGAATAACTTCAATATAGTTATTCCCCTAAGTGAAAATCGAACCCACGATATTCGCCATGTCAGAATTAAATATAATACATTAAACTAAGTACCCGCCATATATATTTCTAAAAATATCTATATAGGTACATCGCATGTCCACTCGCTACCTTTAAAGCCGTTCATAATTGTACGATCTAAAACCGATATTGTGTGGCTGACACACCGGTTACCCGACTGCGGGCTACCGGTACCGTTATTGTGAACTAGTGTGATTTTGTTAGCTTTTCATATTATTGGGATAATAGGGTGTTAATTTTAATAAATATATTCAGGACGTCATCTGACTGTTGATGATTATGGGTTCCATCCCCAATACGGGGAATAGGCGTAATTTCTTTGCTCTGATGGCAAAACAATTCAAGTCGTTGTATCACTTAGCATGAAATGTGCTGAAAACTGGGCGTTAACTGCTATGCAAGATATAGCATAACCTATAACTAACAATATATAAAATCAATTATTAAAAATTATAAGAAAACAACAAATTTGACGTAGTTCCAAATATTTACACGGGTTTGAGTGCCGCTAAGTATATTTCTTTTTTTGTGTGCAATGTTTTTTAGTGTTTTTTTTAATTTAACAGTCTAAAAAATCTTCAAAAAGTAAACAATTTATTATATAAGTGCGTATGAATGTTTTATACTAGATTATTTCATATGTTCTCTATTTACTAGGAACGGATTATTATTCTACACGCAAACTCGGCGGCAAGTGGGAAACGGAGTGTCATAACACTATATTTCCTCTGCCTACCCTACTGTATGCAGAATACAGCGTGAAGCTGATTTGATTTAATTTATCATATTTATTTATCCAACAATATATGGGATAGAAAATATTAAAAAATACTTATACAGCCCGCACATAGAGCTTCGCATTGTAGAGCCCGAACAAAAATATTGTTCGAGAAAAATAAGAAAGAGTATTTCATTTTTATGCTGACCGTACAATCGACATAAAGTCCTCGATCTTAACGGAAGTACCTGCAACACGTGATGTAAGGAACCTAATGGCTCTCATTAAAATTATCTCTGCCAATTACAATTAAGAGTTAAAATGTCAATTAGTAAATAAGTCATTTCATTCATAATTATGCTTAAAATGTTTTAATCATCCAAAATGTAAACACACGGTCGTTAATTTTTAAAGAAATACTATAAAAATGAGATAATTGATCGGAATATATCGATTTTTTTAATTGATATTGATATTCAGCATAGATTATATAAATGTAAATAAAAGTGTTATGAACTCCCACGTTCATACGGCTCAGCAGCCTTGCCACTATTTATAACCTCCATCCAGTCCCTAAGAGTAGTGTCCCCTCCTTTTTCCTACAATCCCTTTCTACCTATCCCTACCCCTTTTCTATCTGTCCTATTCCTCTTTCCTCGGTTTTTTCCCCACACAGGGGTTTTGAGGATCAGATGGCAGTCGCTCCTAGTAAAAACCGCCATCCGCCGCTAACATAAAACGAAATAGTAAAAAACTGTTATGAAGTGATTTATAGGTATATGTGATAAATACATAAATATAAATTACAATCTACTTTTTTAAAAAACATATTTGTTTTAACGCAACGTGCTTTCAACTCGCGCTTCTTGAATACCGTCCAAGCCCTCTGAATACTATATATAGGCCATACGTTCTCATCAGGCTGGAATAACACTCTCTATGTCTATCATTACTAAGTGACTGACCAACAATGCCGGGACAGCAGCCGGGACTTCGCGGCGTAGAACGCGGTGTAACGGCCCAAATTTATTTATACTCGTATTTGAATATACTTTATAGAAATAGTATTCATATACTCTATACTACTACTCTATACTCTAAAAATAAAACATTCACTTAAAACTAGATTAGAAAACCTATATATTAATTGGTCGTATATGCCACTTTTAACACATCGAAGACTTACTTCTGGAGCATTTATGAGCGCATTTCGATTCAATTACCCACTCGTATCCT
>DWGR01002093.1:0-14411 GCA_018247715.1 Heliconius burneyi
AGCTCCGAGCTTTGCATAAAACTTTGTATAAAGTTGATAAGTTACGTGATAAGAATAAGAAAATTTTAATTTTATATAAATGTTATAGCACACGACACAGTGAGGCTGCGAAGGAAAAATAAATACAGTTAGCAGTCCGCGCTACGGTCCACTTTAGAAGAATAAGGCTTTAGAAAATAAAATTTAAAAATGTTGCTTACCATTTATTAAAAAAAGATTATGCTTCTCGAATTTATGATCAAAACACTCTGTTTCCGTTTTCTGTTTCAATTCTAAATATTACGTATTAAGTAGCGGAACTTAACTCCGCGCTTAATCTTGAAGTCAGTCGTAGCGCAGAGGCACAAATTGTGGCTGTAAATCCGACTGGTTGTGGCGATTCGATTTGATGCCCACTCGAGGGGATGAAATATAAATTTATATTTCCATTTCTTCGCTCTTGTTTTGAGGTTAAGCGCCACGTTGAGTTCTGTCACGCAATGCCTCCAGAATTTGGCAGAAAGTGGGGAACGGAGTGTCTTAACACTAGGTTCCCTCTGCCTACTTTGCTGTGTGCGGGATACATCGTGAAGCTGATTTTTATTTTTTAACCATAGGTTTAGGCGATGAGGTCGAATCTCCAACCATTATCTTTTATTAAAATATAGCAATCAAACGTGCTATAGATAGATATGTACATAAAGATAATACCTTTAAATACTTCATTTATATGAATCCATCATTTCTTCGGACATCAAAATTCAATATCCGATAACTTTCTAAATGAGTTCATTTATCTTTCACGTTTCCAAGAAGTACGGGACCAAGAAAAATTTATCCAACATTTTCTTTGAGTTTCATGTGATTTATACAGTATATTATGTATTTAAAATCAAGATTTTTCTTTAAATCATTTTTCTTTAATTCGGTTTAAATCTGTAATTGTAGCTTTAAGACTTTTAAATAAATTATTAATCTTTAAAGATAAAAAGGTTTGTTAAATGTAAGGTTGTATAGCCTAACATTTAAAACAAGTAGAATTCAAAATAATTTTTATATATATTTCTATCTTTTAAATTAAACATCTTTATCTATTGAAAATATTTATATGGAACCGTCCGTCGCGTTTAAATATAGATATTATAATACAAAAAATATTTTTATTCGTTGGCACATATTTAAACAAAAAATAAGTCCTTAACATCCTAAAGTAAAGTATAGGCGAGAGAAAATTTCTATTCTGTTAAGTCAATAAAAATTAAATTGTATTAAAAATTATTCTTTGTTTACGGTCGAATACCTCACTTAAGAATTATAGACACTAGCACGCAAAGAATGTTTTAGCTAACATATTTTTAAGTCGAGACCAGTCGTCGTGACGCAGGAACGCAAGCGTGCTATTATGAGCGTGACAGGCTTTGAGGTTCGATTCCCATCAGGGGAAAATGAAATGAAACATTTAACATTTTCCTTTACTCGGAATTAAAGGGTTTTAATGGGAACGTCGTGTTTTAAAATTAAATTTTCAGGGTCCCTCTGCCTAACACGCTATGTACATGATACAGCGTGAAGCTAAAAAATTGGGCTTTATTCAGATGCGGTTAAAATATACAAGCAATTGTACGTTTTAATCCTAATGATAGGAATTTTTAATTAAAAGCAAATTGTTCTAGTACAACTTTCTACATTCACAATACTAAACTTTAATTTTAGCAAAATATCTTTAACTGCCATGAAAGAGAAGTAATGACCGTGAATACTAGTATATTTCCTATTACTTTGCATGATAATAGAGCAAATAAAGAATATTGCTGCTTGACCGCAATTTGGGGCAACGGCCGGCCGTGACTGCACGCGACACGCCGCCGACACGCCGGAGAGCGTACTCGTATACTGCGCTAGCTTATTACAAAATTGTATATAATACTTCATATTTATATATTTGTTTTAAAATTTGGGAAAAAATTAGTTAGATCTCGAGGCTGCCGTGGCTCAGACACGACGGCTGTAGGTTCAATTTCCACTCGGGGTAATTAATTATTATTTATTATCATTTCTTCGCTCTGACAGGGCAAAGCGTGGCGTAAAGTTCTGTCATTTAACACGCAATCCCTCGAAAATTCGGCGGAAAGTGGGAACTGAATGTCTTATCACTACGTTTTCACTGTCTTTCCTGCTGTATGCGCGATACATACACTAGGGTAGGTAATGGAAACGACGTAGTAGTAAGATGAAGACAGACAGCGTGAGATTAAAAAAATAAAACATATATTTCCATAAAATACATATACAATTTTGTAACAATATGGCATTATTACAGCTGACATTATGAATGTTATGCCGTTGCAATTGAAAACGGACAACAATCTCTCCATTTTACGCTTCAAAAAATTTTTTTTGACAAAAATAAAATAAAAAACAATAAAAATATCCGTCAATGCGTGTGTATATATATATATGTAATTGTGTGTGTGCGCCAACTCAATCAAATATGTCTAAAGGTGTTGTAATATAAAATATAACAGTTCTTCTAATAGTTGTACATAAGCAACGAGAAGATTGCGACAATATTAAATGGCCGTATGACTGCACATAGATAGTTACAAAACACTAAAGAGTGGTTGCAAAAGATGAATAAGATATAATAACATATGAACATGCTATATTGAGTGAGAACAGGTTTTAAGTTCGATTCCCATTCGAGGAAAGGAGAGTGGAGAACGGAGTGCTGTGTGCGGAAGTGCAGAACTTAAAACTTCCCTCTGCTTCCCTCTTCCATGCGCAGGATAAATCGTAAAGCCGAAAAATAATATTACTTGTTCTGCCTCAGCTTTGCTCCAGTACGTAAGCTTAGTGGTGCTAACAACTTGAAATCCAGCGTGAAATAAGGATTTACATATGAATAAGTACGATTTATTCCGCATGTAAGCAGGGCTAACCCAGCACCACAGCAGGAGTACAGTTTTTGTTCCCTTTTCTCCCAGTTTTCGAGACATTGCACGCTTATACATTGAGTGGCTGAACTCAACATAGCGCTATGTTCCACTATAGCAGGGGACTGAAGATAATTTGCTACCTTGAGTGGGAATTGAACCTGACTGAAAAAGAAATGTACTTTGAAATTTACAATCAGATGCTATCTCACTGTGTCGCGATGGTTTCAAATTATGTAATGTGTTTATTTTGTATTAAAAAAAATTAGCTTCATGCTGTATCCCGTTCACCACAGGGTAGGCAGAGGGAACCTATTGTTAAGACACTCCATTCCCCACTTTCTACCGAATTCTAGAGGCATTGCGTCTTGAATGGCAGAACTCAACACCGCGCTTTGCTACGACACCAGAGCGAAGTAATGAAATATATATATATACAGTCCTCATTTTGTATAAGCTATATGCACCAAGGTATATAAAATAGAGTATCTATAATTTTTAATAGTACATAAATATAATCCCTTTAGCTATAATATAATCCCAGCTCTACAATGATTATTATTATAAATATAAGTTATAAATTATAACATAACATAATGTCTGCTTAAATTTTATTACATACTTATTATCCGTTATATTATAGTTTTCATTGAGAGTCGTGGCGTCAGGGGTTAAAAGTGTGACTGTAAACGAGACTAGTTGTGGGTTCGATTTACACTCGAGTGCCGCCAGAATTTATCGGAAAGTGGAGAGCGGAGTGTTCTAACACTAGGCTCCCTCTGCCTACATTGCTACTTGCGGGATACGTGAAGTTCAAAAAAAAGATTAAAAAATCAAATCAGCGTGAACCTTGCGTTAAGACTCCTCCGTTCCCCACTTTCTGCTGGAGGCTTTGCGTGTTGACTGGCAGAACTCAACGCCGCACTTTATCTCGACGCCAGAGCGAAGAAATGGAAATATGCAAATAAATGTTTCACTTCCTCGAGTGGGGATTGAACCAACAACCGTCGCGTTACAGTTACACCCTTGTGCCGCCGGCCTCACGACGACAAAAAGATAAAAAGATAGATATGAGTATTGATATTAACATAAATGATGTACAACTATAGTAATTCTACATAATATTCCAAGACATGTTTATTTCAAGTATTCAACAGCATGAAAGTCGCCCAAGGTACCTATTACGATAGAAGCTGTCTGTTTATCGAAGTCACCTTATGAACGCTCGCTTCAGTATCGCATGCAATTTACGCAAGAGAAAGATAAATGTACTTATTTGTGATTATGTGTTTTTTGTATTATTTTCTTTATTTTAAAAGTTTTTAGTTAGTTGTATTTAATATGTTAATAAAACTATATCTTATAGCACATTTTATATACTTACATTTGTGACTCGCAACATCGAAAAACTTATTCTGTTATTCCCGTAAAAAATTAGGAAACTCCTTCCCTAGTGAACTTTCTACGCCGCTTTTTATTTCAGCGTTCTACGCCGCGTAGTTCCGGCTACGAGTTTTCTGTCTTGTACTTAGTAACGAAAAGTTGAAAAAAAGCAATACTTTTAAAAACTGTTTAATATTTTGGGGTTATATTTATCTTTAAGCTTATTATGTTATAAAAATAAAATCAGCTTCACGCTGTATCCCGCACATAGCAGGGTAAGCAGTCTTAAAACACTCCGTTCCTCACTTTCTGCCGAATTCTGAAGGTATTGCGTGTTGAGTGGCAGAACTCAACATGAAAATGAAAATATAACGTAAATAAATATTTCACTTCCTCGAGTGAAGATCGAACTCACAACCATCGCGTTACAGTCACACCCTTGTGCCGCTGCGCCACGACGGCCTTCTATTATTATATTTGAATAAAAAATCTAAATGTCTCAAATATACATATAAAGCTTCTCGTAGGAAACCGACTCCATCTCCACCACTTAGCAGCGACATTGACAAGGGTGTGTAAAATATGTCTCGCGATGTTGGGTGTATCATGTACATGATAAATGTAGGCGGATTACTTGCTTACGGTTTTATTATTGAATGATATGATTTTTTTTCGCACTTGAGGTTAATGCTGTTAGCCATATTGGCTTTTACAGCGACGCCGGTTGGGTAGGGAAGAGAGTACTCTGTCCTAAAGAAATGCAAGCACTAAGTGGCTGCCTGTGAGCAAATGATTTGATATGGAACTGTACTAATATATGTTTTTTATATGTACGAGTATGTCCTAGATTTTCAATTATTTATTTTCACGCTATATGCATATAGGTAGAGGAAATGTAGTGTTAGAGCACTCCGTCCCCTACTTTCTGCTGAATTTTGAGGCATTGTGTGTTGAGTGGTGGTACTTAACCAAGTGCTTTTGCTTTGGTACCAGAGTGAAGAAATAAAAATATTAACAATTCACTCCCCCAAATGAGGATCGAACCCACAACCGCTTACACATAAAAATGAAATAATTTTATCGTATTAGAATTTATTTTAATTTGTATCATAAAATGTAAGAATAATAAATTAATTTTTTGTTGAAAACAGTATTCGTCATTTTTGGAAATCGTGTTACTATATGATAGTTATGAGTTAAAATCCCCACCGAATATAATAACACTAATATGATCTTAGGCTCCTAATGATTGTAAGTGGATAATAGAACATATTAGACAGACACTCTCTGCAAGAAAATTTCTCTGCCTTTTCCGCATATTAATAATCTTGCGATCTAGCTTCAAATTTTATGTATGTAGCCGAATAAGCCTTTACGAACACTCCGTCCCTATACATTCCGCGTTGAGTAGCGGAACTCAACAATAATAAGAAAACAATTCATTTAGGCCGTTGTGGCGTCTGTTACGCGACGATTGTGGGTTCGATTTCCACTCGAGGAAGTGAAATATTTATTAACGCTTATATTTCTATTGCTTCGCTCTGGTGTCGAGACAAAGCGCGGTGTTGAGTTCTGCCACTCAACATACGATGTCTCCAGAATTCGACAGAAAGTGTGGAACGGAGTTTCTTAACACTATGTTCCCTCTGCCTGCCATGCCGTGTGCGGGATAAATCGTAAAGCATGAAGCTGACAATTCATTTACAGCCGAAATGCTCCAATAATAAAAAAAATAATAAAGTATAGGATAATATCTTTACCATATGTTCCATTATGATTTTACTAATGGCATAATATTTCTAAATGAAAATAACCTTAGTGCCGTAATATCCTCGGCAATTTACGTTGTCGCGACTCTCCGTGAAATATTAAAGGCGCTAGGGGGAAATTTTATTAAAACTGTTGATGTGACTGTATGACGTCGACTCCACTTTAATTAATAGCTGCTAGCTATGATACCTTTTGATACTGTAGTGCATTATATTACATAAAAGCTTTCTTTGAGATTTTTGTCCCGCTTCACGCTGTATCCCTCATTTGGGTGATGTGGTAAAATAATTGATAAAAATTAAACTTGTAACTTCTTACTTTCAAAATCAAAAAATCAAATCAACTTCACGCTGTATCCCGCACACAGTAGATTAGGCAGAGGGAACCTAATGTTAAGACACTCCGTTCCCCACTTTCCGCCGAATTTTGGAGGTTTTGCCTGTTGAGTGGGGCATCTCAAAGCCGCTTTTTGACCAGAGCGAAGAAATGAAAAATATTTATTAATTTCATAAACATAAATATTTAATTTTCTCGAGTGGGGATCGAACCCACAACCGTTGCGTTACAGTCGCTGCGCCAAGACGGCTTTGTTCTTGTTTTATTAAAATTATATGACTTTGGCTTTGCTTCGCAGACAGAGGGAACCTAATATTAAGAGACCCAGTTTATCCATTTTCCGTAGAATTTTTGAGGCCTTGCGTGTTCAATGGTGGAATTCAACGCCGCACTTTGCCTTGTTACCTGAGCGAATAAATGCAAATATTAATTTAAAAAAAAAATTTTCCTGGGTGGAAATCGAACCCACTACTGTCGCTTTTACAGTCCCACACAAAAATGATATAATTTCTATTTTTAGGTACATAAAGATAACACTTCATACCCCAGAAATTTTCTTAGAGAATGTTCCTTAACGTTTTGTTTAAATGTGATATAAATTCACATCATGTTCGAGACTACAAGAAATTTAACTAAAGTGTTTGAAACTTCAAAGTTTTAAGTATTTTAGAACATGTTGATGCGGAAGTGGAACAACATGTTCCCTTTAGGTCCTCTGTATTTTTAATGTACCTAAGTATATTCACTTTATTATTTTGTTTAAGCTATAAATGACAAATGAGGCCGTCGTGGTGCAGTAGTATAAGTATTTGTGGTCTGACAGTAACGCGACGATTTTGGGTTCAATCTCCACTCGGGAAATTGTTTTCTTTTTTTTTATTTTAATTTCTTCGCTCTGCTGCTATAAAAAAAACTGTTTTGATGCATATATATAAAAATGCATATAAAAAATGTTGAAATTGCGTTCAATTCTGCCACTCAACGCAATGCTGCTGTGTGCGGGATACAGCGTGAAACTATTTTTTTTTAAATAAAAAAAATAATACATTACGCTTAGACACGCTTACGTGTCGATTCCCAATATAGCAATAAGTAATAACAGCACCACTGAACATTTTATTAATGTTAGAATGGAGAGGACTTGTCGCGGTTATGAAAAATATTTGTAGACCTTGTTCGTAGGAAAGAGGCACAAGAGTCCCCATTTTACTCTCTCCATATAATAAATGGCCTAAGGGATAAATAACAGGAAATGCAAGCATCGTTTACTTCAACCGAAATTAATTTTCCGGTTTCGGTTATTTATGGTAGAATAATGACTCTGATGATTTGAATGACCTATTAATAGAAAAACACTATACATGAACGAGGCCAGTCGTGGCGGATGGGCACAAGCGTTTGCGTGCACTTTAAACAGGTTGTGAGTTCGATTCCCACTTGAGGGAAGGAAATATTTAATATTTTCATTGCTTCGGTTTGGTGTCGAGGCAAAGCGTGCCGTTGAGTTCCATCACTTAATAAGCAATGCCTCTAGAATTCAACGGAAGATGGAGAGCCTCTCTTCCTACCCAGCTATATATGGGATACAGATTAAAGCTAAAAAAATGGATGATATATTTATTTTAAAATATTTTTGAGATTGTGTAACATTATATAAATTTAAAATATCTACGAAGTAACTCTAGTGTATTGTCTAAGTTTTACTTACTAGGTAAAAAATGAAGCAAAAGCTTAGATATTGTTACTCATTATAAACTTTAAAAAGTGCATTTTGAAAATATAACATTCATAGTAAAGTTATAATGACTGAAATTTTAGCCTTCACTTTTTATACGTATTTGGAAGTTGTAATTAATAGCCAAGTCATATTTAGAGCTTGAGTTTTATCTGGAGTTAACACTGAACTGGGCACTCATATACATAGATCGCTCATTCTCTTGTCAGTGAAATCGAGAATTATGAATTATTTGACGTTTAACTCGGCTCTCATCTGACATTTATTTTTATGATAGATATTAAATATAAATTAAACGCAGGAAACAAAACATTTTTAATTTTTCTAAGTTCTTTGATGTCACTTTCATACTATTATTTTTTTTACTTTCCTGATATAATTTATCAATTATTATCACTTTTTTGGAGTTTTACCAAAAGTCCTAAATTTCATGTATGTAGACGAGTCAAGAAGAGGTCAAAGAGGCCAGCTTTAAATGGTTCGTGTAAGGTACAATTGCACGTTTCTACCTTTGTAACTTGGCTGCACACGCTGCCGCGTGTTTCGATTGGATTGACAGTCCGTTCAATCTAACACAACACGAATGCGTTACGATATTCTTTACCTATTATAATCAATATTTTAACTTCAATTTGTATTAAGCTTCTGTACGTGAACATTGTGAGAAGTGAAGTATAAAGTGCTAGTTGACGCTGTATTCACAAGTTGGCCGTGACTCGCGACCCGCCAACTTTACCCTTTCGAGTCCTAAATGAAATATTCAAGCCACTCTATCAGATCGATATTCCGGAAGTTAATCGTCGTGTCATGAAGTGTAACATTATTAGTGCAAATAATATCTTTTTATTTAGCTTTACGCTCTATATACTGTTAAGACACGCCGAGTTCTGGAGACATTGCGTCTTGAGTGGCAGATTTCAACGCCCACACCAGAGCGAAGACAATGGATATATAAACGTAAATAATATTTCTCTTCGAGTGGGGATCGAACCCACAACCAATCGATTTCGCAGCGCACGAAGTCACACCCTTGTGCCGCTGCGCCACGACGGCCTCAAGCATCTTTTACTATTTCCAAACCTTTTTTTTATATAACGTTGTGTTATTACTTGTAATTATTATGATTACAATTAAATTTTTTTATAATGCATTTTCTAGTTTGTAGGTTGTGAAAATTTTTCAGGATATTTAACAGCAAAAAAACATATTGAGAAAAAAAAGTGGTGAAATGTCAAATTTAAACTCAATTAGTTATGACGTAGTAAGAGTGACGTACTATTAGGAGAAAGTGGATTCAAATCCCGATTTTTTGTTCTCCTTGATTTTAAAGTTTAGTGTGTTCACCTTAGGATGACATCTAATTACAAAAAAAATTTTAACACACATGTTTTGTTTCAGTTTTCGACGCGTCCGGCCAATATATCCCCAACATCCTGTTCGGCAACGACTACTGGATGGGCTCATGGAACGCGTGTAAGGATCTACAACTTAAACAGTACTATGTAGAAACACCACCTTTCTCTACGGCGTTTTACGTCGCTAGAGTTAACCTTACCGTTGATGGGGATCATATACAGGTAATAAATAAATACATTGTAACACTTATATATTGCACTTAGAAAAATATAAAGTAAAATTGACTTGAAACTTTCGCCGCATCCGCCTTCTCTTCTCTCCGGGCGGTCCTCTTGTTTTTTTCGTGATCTTTCTTGTGGTCTTTTCGTGGTCTTATGATATTGTGTTTTCGGAGCCCAACCAAGGTGTCCCTCTACCTCTCTTTTTGCTCACGTTTCCTTCTTAATTCTTTATTGCCATCCTTGCATTACTACGGGCCGACGTGTCAATTTTTTAGTTCCGTACCTTTTAAGGTAAAAAGGAACCACAAACTTCATTGTCATATCGAGTTAATATTCAAACTACGTAATTAGGTTTCCAATCCCTTTATTTCATAAAAAAAATTATTTCTACATTTACTTAAAAAGGATTTGACATCTAAAAAAAAACGCGTTTTTCGACACTATATAACGAATCAACATTAATAGGGTACTTCCGGTTGACCTAGAATTATGAAATTTGGCTGCTACTATCTACATATAGTACCTCGTGTCGTACCTCGATGAGCGACCCGCCCTCCCCGTACCCGTCTCACACTTGTCCGTTTTTAAAATTATTAATCAATATCAAAAAAACAAAAGGGACTAATTTTATAAAGGTAATCAATCCATCATCCGAGGTGATCAAACTTCCATTCCATAATTAATTAATGAAGATATTCTAAATATATATTAATTTGATTACCACGCTAATTAATCATGTAAATTATGTAAAAAGTCATCTTATTTACAATAAAAAATATTTTATGAGAATAAATCAGTTTCACGCTGTATTCCGCACATAGCAGGGTAGGGAGAGGGTACCTAGTGTTAAGAAATTCCGTTCCCCACTTTCTTTCTTCCCGAATTCTGGAAACATTGCATGTAGAGTGGCAGAACACAACGCCGCGCTGTCCAAAGCCTCCACACCAAAGTGTATAGAAATATAAACGTAAGTAAATATTTCACTTACTCAGGGATTACCTGGGGTAGTAACAATTGTATATGAATTTGACTTTGATATATGGAACCTAGACAGACATAAATATGTCAGTCAAATTTATATGACTTGAAAAATGAGTGTCACTCACTCATTCATTGTCACGTGGTTTTATACAGACATACGTATTACGTATATGTCAGTACATGTCAGTAAATAATAGATACGAACTCAAAGTAACTTTACTGACACGACAATAGCTTTCGACGTATAACTCTTTGCTGTCGGCTGTTTCGCAACACAACTTTTATATTAAAACTTCTTGTGTCGTGCGTTCCCCATAAATTGGGACATATTTTTCCAAGCACTTTAACCCAACCCTTATAAATAAAGTATATAGAAACAAACTTATGATAGACAACTCTGTTTTTGAAACTAATTACCTCGTTTGAGGTCAAGAAGAAAAAGTTTGTCCTCTTATATTTCGGGATTTCCGTTCCAAAATAGATCTTTTTTTAGGAAAAAAAAATATTTTTTAACTTAAATTTTTGTTTACGCCTTTACTGGAGTCGACTTTATTGGTATGGTATATACGATTATAATTTTTGCATATTACGAGTATGTTTGACTTTCACGTGTTCTTCTGCAGAAAGAACCTATCGTTAACAGATCATTCTCTATTTTTCGTCGCTTACCTATTAAAATTCGTTATGTTATCTTTTTTTTTATATATATATTTTTATCTATACAAATACGAAGTACTTTTTTTCTAAATTAATAAACGATTTTTCAAATAATAAGCGCGACAGGCTATAGATTCGACCCCTACTCAAGGAAATGAAATATTTAATAACTTCATATCTTTGCTCTGCTAATGAGACAGAGCGTGGCGTTGCACCATTCATTTTGCCAATTACGCAGTGCCGCGGTGGTCTGGCTTCGGTGGAAAGCGGGGAACTTAAGTGTCAAATCTCCTAACACTTGGTTCCCAGGGTTTTCCCTCTGCCTAAAACAATAAATATAATATCGCATACTGAAAATATATATCAACTGAAAGAAAGATCGTTTTCCATTATTATTACTGTTTTTACTCTTGCATTTACCAATAAATCAGTTTTATCCAACAATGCGCCTTTAATTTCATGAACCGTTAAGTTCATGCGAGCAATATGTTTTAAATGGAATCATGATTTATTATGTTATAATCTGGCCGGAGAATGTTTATAAATATATATTATAAATTTTATAGCCCATCGTGGCGCAGGGACACAAGCGTGTGACTGTAACTCGACGGTTGTGGTTTCGATTCCCACTCGGGGATTAATTTCTTCGCGCTGTTACCAAGACAAAAGGGCGGCGTTGTGCCCAACCACTCATAAGGTAATGCCTAGAAAATTCGGCGGAAAGTAAGAAACGGGGTGTTTAAGCAGTGGGTTCTCTCTGCCTACCTTGCTATATGCAGAATACAGCATGAAGCTGAAAAAAAGGTTTTCAGCTGGAAACAAAAAGTAGTAAGCTCTTCAAAGTTTTGTAAGAGCTTTTCGACAACTCATTACACTCTACAGTATTTGCCTATTTAGAGACATTACGTAGAAAGCCATGTGTAGTCACTACAAGTTTCAATATAGTTTTCTACATTTTCTTACATTGGTTTTAATTTCAATATAATATTTAAAAAAATCAACTTCACGCTGTATCCCGTACAAAGCAATATAGGCAGGCAGGCATGCGGTGAGCAGGAAACCTAACGTTAAGCCACTCTGTTCTTCATATTCCGCCATATTCTGCAGGCATTTGGTGTTAAGTGGCAGAACTCTACGCCACGCTTCGCCTCGAAACCAGAGAAGAAAATATAAATTGAACTCAGAAGCAGTCGTGTTTATATAGTTTGTATATAGTTGTGCCTCTGCGCTACGACTGGTCTTAATATACAATACTTGATTCATTTTTCACAGCCGAGACAAATGCTAGTTGGTCAGTGTCTCCCAGCGTCTTGCAGCAAGGAAGCCGTGAAGACAGTATTGGACGCAGCTGAGGAACTGGCTGTGGCCGCGGCAGCTCGTGCCGGCTTCGACGCCGCGTTCAACACTCTGTACGTGCGTGCTGTGCCTGGCTCCTATAATTTGCTTGCAGATCCTAAATTTCATATATTGGGGTAAGTCTTTCTCAATGTTATTTATAAGTATACTTTTTAATCGTTTTTCGTATTTTCCATATATGTCATATTTGTTTTTGTTTTACGCATATTTAGTTGAACATATTGGCATAATAATTTGCGTAACATTGGACAGAATTCGGATGTCTTATTCGAGAGTTTATATTAATTACATTTTTTTCCACAGTTAAAGTTTCTTTTTTTTTTAATAAAAAAAAAAGAAAATTTAATTTACATTCATTTTCACCCTCTGTACATGCATTTCCCTTGCGAAAAGATTACAATTAGAAAAAAAAATTATAACTAAAAATTTATTTACTTAAATGTATGTACATACATTTGTTTAATAATATATAATTGTACTCAAGTTTGTCAGTGTTCTTAAGGACCGCCTGAAATATATTTAATCAATAAAATTATAAGTGCTCTATGATCGTCAGATGAAATATATAAGTATAGGGGCTTGTTTAAAATAAATAATAAAAAAACATATTTTCATTTGATAGATGAAATAATAAAAATCCAATACTTATTTAATTATCGTCGTTACGCAATGGTTTTTGCTGAACGATGCATATCCGCTATCGGGATTTTCAATCAATAAAAGGTTTCTAGTGTACAAATTTAATTAAAAATCGATTTAATTTATATATCGATAAATAAAAAAAAATAGAGTTTCGAATGAGAATAACACTTAACATATGAGTGTTATTTGATGATACCGATAACATATCTATATGCATAAGATTATAACACTAAAACTACTAGTCTTATAACGAATATATAAAATTCTTAAGAATTATTAAAGCATATTAATTTGAAACTCTGCCACAATATATAAGACAATATCCATTATTTCATAGTGCACATTAAATATATTGTAAAGGAGTGACCATGGTACAGGCAAAATGGCAGCTCTCCAAACTTCTGGTCATACATGATCCGCTTTAAGTAATAAACCCTAGAGAAAAAAATTACTTACCTTGTTAAGATTTTTCTAAGGAATTTGCTGGATTAGATAATTTCCTTATAAGGCAAACGATAAGTAGGGGTGTTTATCATTAGGGACGCAAATGATTGTATTCTAAATACAACGACATGCCACTGATAATGACACGCATAATATCAAAGAGTAGAGAAAATAGTTTTAATAGGTATTTATATAAAAGATTGAAAGAAAAAAATCCACATACCTTTAAATGACTTACCTTTTATTATTTTTTTGAGGCCAGTCATGGCGCAGGGGCAACCTTAACGCGACAGATTGTAGTTACGATTTCCAATTGGGAAAATGAATTTTTATTTATTTATATTTTAATTTTTACGGTCTTCTGTACAAAGTAAAGTGCGGCGTTGCCTTCCGCCACTCAACAAGCTACGACTCGACAATTTGGCGGCAAGTGGGGAACGGAGTGTCTTTACACTAGGTTCCCTCTGCCTCCGCTGCTATATTTTAAAATAAAAAAAACGTGTACGAACAACCCGGTGGATTATAATATCGAAACTACCCTTGTTTCTCAAAGTGTATGAGCGTAATCCAAATAGAATCTGCTGAGTTATTTTGTTGCATCGTCTGCAGCGGACTCGT
>DWGR01002094.1:0-14406 GCA_018247715.1 Heliconius burneyi
AACGCCGGCAGCTCACCTGTAGTCCTTCTGGTATTGCACAGACCGTTTGCTTTGTCTTTTTCCCATTAAAAAAGAATAGTTTTTTAGTTTTAGCTAGATACTAAGACACTGTTTCTTAAGAAAGAGAATAATCGAATATTTTCAATCCGTAGATACTTTGAATTTCTTTATCTATCTTAAATATATCTATTTTATAAATTATATTTTCTAAGGGATTACTTTTGCGGATGGTGCTTTATGGAGGGAACACAGACAGTTTGCAATAAAACATTTAAAAAACGTGGGTTTTGGAAAAACAGCTATGGAGACAGAAATTCAGAAGGAGCTCCAAAATATACTAAAATATATAAGTGCAAATAATGTTAAGCCGATCAACACTAAAACGGTTATTGCTATGTCCGTTATGAACATTCTATGGCAGTTTACAGCAGGTATGTAAACATATATAAATATAATTAAAATTTAATGTAATTATTATAATTTAAGGAGGCCAGTCGTGGCGCAAGGGCACAAGTGTGTGACTGTAAAGGCGACAAGTTAGGGGTACAATCCCCTATCGAGGAAACAAAATATTTATTGAAATTAATATATTCATTTGCTTGCTCTAGCGTCAAAGCAAAAGGCCATTGATGAGTACCACAACTCAACACGTTATGCCTCGAAAAATGCGGCGGAAAGAGGGGAACGGAGTGTTACATTCTTACAACATCTTACACTAAGTTCCCTTTGCCTACCTACTGCCATATGTGAAATACAGCGTGAAGCTGATAATATTTATATTTTATTTTACATCACATACATAAATGAGGTCGTCGTGGTTCAGCGGAACAAGATGTGACTGTAACGCGACGGTTGTGGGTTCGATCCCCACTCGAGGAAGTGAAATATTTATTTACATTTATATTTCCATTCGTTCGCTCTGGCAGCGAAGCAGAGCGCGGCGTTGAGTTCTGCCACTCAACACGCAATGCCTCCAGAATTCAGCAGATAGTGGGGAACGCCATGCCGTGTGCGGTATTCAGCGTGAAGTTGATATACATTCATATTTTATATTGAAGTTCACATAGTTGTAATAAACATAACTCTATTTAAATGAGAGAACAAAGTTCAAACAGTCACAAAGCTGTCCGTACTCGACTGCAATGTACAAAGAGTATAATGTGCTGGAGGTAACGTCCATTATTTGCTAATTAGCTTGTCTCTGGATTCCACACACAAAGTTTATTAACAAATAAGTTCGTTAGAAACGTATGTATGTTGAATAGATGCAGCGGTCGAAACACGTGCTTTGAGGGTGTCAAAGCTGTCTGAGCGTGGTGCTGTATACAATACAGGATTTGACTTTGTTTGACTTCTACTTTATGTATATTACGCTAACCTTGTTTCGTCTGTTCAATATTTTTTTGTTATATATAAATACTTAATTGTTTTTAAGGTTCCGTGGCTTTTAAGCAACTTAATCACTTTGTTGTCTATCCGTCCATCCGTTCGTCCGTCTCTCTGTCTGTATGTCTGTCCAAAGCCTTCATTTCAGCAATGCATGGATATATCGAGTTGAAAATCAAACCAAATACTTACATCTATGGTCCATTGATTTCCTGAAAAAATCGTATTTCTACATTTACATTAAAACGATGTGGCGTATTTCGACACTATGAAGGGAATTAAAATTAATAGTGTACTTTCGGTTGACCTAGCGTTATGAAATTTTGCAGCTAGCATCTACAGGCAGTACTAGTTCAGGAAAAAATCTAAAACCTATAAATTTGTGGTTCAAAAAGGGGCAAAATTTGGTATTAATATGTGTTCATTTATTATATTTCGTTTAAAATGTATTATTATAAAAAACGTGTAACACCTAATTTTTGACTATAACATTCAATTGGTCGATATCAAAATACTATTGAATGTAAAGTAGATGTTATATTTTTCATTTAACAACTGTACCTTTCACTAAACAAATATTTTTCAAATTGTAAAGTTCGCTCAAAATTTCTTAAAAAGAAATCTTTATCAAAGCGTTTTATAATTGGCACACCGGGTGGGAATGAATCAAATAAGGTTCCTACTAACCTTTGCTTTCGTTAGAGTAATTTATACAATTTTAGTGAACATAAATTATATGCAGGAAGAATATGAGCTCCATCCGGTCACGAATTCAGGATAACTTTTTAAATATTAATCCGTTTAAGCGTTCATGCGAGTTGCGTTTAATGCATTAATAAGAGTACTTGCTTTTAGTCTGTTTGTTTTTCATTCCAATTTCGCAATTTATCAAAGCTAAATGTTCAAAAAATAAAAAAATCAAACCAGCTTCACGCTGTATCTCCAACACACCAAGGTAGGCAGAGGGAACCTAACGCCGCGCTTTACCTTGACACCAGAGCGAAGACATAGAAATATAAACGTAAATAAATATTTTACTTCCTCGAGTAGGGATCGAACCCACAACCGTCGCATTACAGTTACACCCTTGTGCCACTGCGCCACGACGGTTTATTTTTTTTTGTAGAATTTAAAATAATATTATATTTTCATACAAGTGTATTTGAACTACTTGAGATGTGAATTATTAGTGCAAAGATTATTAATTTCGAATAATCTTGGAATATAATGCATAAAACTCTATCGTACAGACCTCTCAGGTACCCCGAGGCGCGATCATCTATCTAATAGAAAACTGAACTTCCTTTTGGCTAAGATTTTAAAATTGCTTTAAATAATTTATTCCTTAGAACAGGGATCAAAGTTTGAAGGTTTGATCATCCAACCTTTCGAGTTTACAGTCATACTATTGCCTTTATATATGCTAAATATATTGATTTTTTCCAAATTTCTTGTTAAGAGCATTCAAAAAGTCAAATTTTCATTCAGATTTTGACATTTTGTCAACTACAAAATAAGATCGGCAAGAACCTAATACGTAGTACGTTTATTATAGACGTACGTTTACAAAATGTCATTTAAAATTATAGCATCTAGTGAAATTACGAAGACGCAGTAAGTTTGTTCGTCACAATCTCATGCTATAATTGATTTTGCAACCGTCTATCGCTTAGCTCGATCGGTAGAGTATGTTATGTAATATATATATATATATATATATATATATATATATGAAATAAATAATATATGAAATAAATAATCAGCTTCACGTTGCACCCCGCACACCGCACACAGCAGGATAGGCAGAGGGAAAGTGTCTCTCTAGGTTACAATGCATTTTAATACTGTTTGCCGATCTTAACATATATGCGGGATACAGAATTAGGCTGACAAGAACGGATATGATTAAACATAATTATATATTAAGCGAAAGAAATAACTTTATCGTGTTATATAAATAACTTTATTGATTTCTAGTTTCAATGATAAATAGTTTCATAATAAATATTGTGTAAATAATGTAATATTAAATTTTTCCTTGTTTATTGTATAAACATAATATCATTACGATTTGGACTTCTGGCATCGAAATTAAAACTCGCATATATGCCATCGACTCTTTTATTACTGCCTCGAACATAGGTAACACTTGTACAATTTTAATGTACACTTGCAGCGCTTACATGACACAGGTTTTTATGACTCCCTGAGCGCTCGATTTCTAACAATATTTCATTTTAACTTTTGGTCACATCGTCTTTCTTTCGTCTTTTATTTTTCTTTTACCTTCACGTTTCTTCTTCGTAAAGTGGAGAGAGTAGAGAAAATTTGGTATTAAGACACTCCGTTATTTATATTCCATTCATAAGATATTGTACACATCTTTTTTTTGGCTCCACACTTTCGCTTTTTGGGACCTAGTGTTAAGATAAAGAGACTTCAATTATCTTTAGTTTATTAGGATATCTACCGTACTCTTTTCATATGGAGAAATATAAATATTTCAAGCATATTTGAAGTCAGTTCAAACCTTAAGCTTTTACCATATTATGAATATTTAAATTTACATAATAAATATTGTGTAACTTTAAATGTAATTATTTTTGCTTCACGCTTCCCTAGGAGTTAGCCGGGGAGACCGGGGCGCTAGACGCTACAGTTTTTGGATACAGGTTTTGTCTCATCCATCGTCATCAACCTCATCGTACATGCCCAGAGGGTGCTCGTGCTTCTAACATGATGTCTTTACCCTCTCTAGATACATAAATCTTTTTTTTTTGCATTCTTTTACTACTCATTCCCTTGACGTGCCTAAAGCACCATTCAAATTTAAATTATTTCATCGAAAAGTTATTTTTAAGTTAAAATATACTTGTAATTATGACGTATGTAATTGAAAATAGCTTAGGAGCAAGGGTGTTATTGGCAAATAAAAACAACGATGTAATTATTGCCATGGACAGAAAAAGACAAATATATTACTTAGAAAGCAAGTGCTTATACAAAGGGGTTCCTTTATTTTTTTATTGCTGCCTCAGTCTATTTCAGTAGCAAAGAGCTCCGTTTTAATTAAACGTTTTAAGCTCATATATGAATACAAATAAAAGTTCTCTATATCAGAATACTGTATCATACATTTTTGAGTTCGTAAATAAAGTTAGAAAACGTTCATCTATCTTTATTGATGTACTAAAAATTTGCCAGACCGAAGTCTTCTCTTGCAACGTGTATTCAAATATTAAGACCACTGTTTGGAAATTAATATTGTTCTATTTATTATTGTATACATATTTAAGGCCGTCGTGGCGCAGCGACTCAAGGCAGTGACTGTAACGCAACGGTTATGGGTTCGATCCCCGCTCGAGAGAGTGAAATATTTATTTACGTGTATATTTCCTTTTCTTCGCTCTGGTGTCGAGGCAAAAGAGCGGCGTAGACTTCTGCCACTTATCACGCAATGCTTCCAGAATGCAGTAAAAAGTGGGGAACAGAGTGCCTTAACACTAAGTTCCTTTTGTCTACCCTGCTGTATGCGGGATACATCGTGAAGGTGAATTTATATTTTTACGAAGAGGATGTAAAAAATTGCAGCATACGCTGTTTTTCATAACTGTTTTGTAGACAAACGATATTCATCTCTCATCTTCGGAACTGCTGGATGGATTTGAGATAACTTTGTCTTGATATATAGCTACTAAGCCTCAAAGATGTCTGAAACATCTAATGTAAAGTTAAAGAACAAGAAAAAAAGTTGTTGAGCCTAACGGTAGTTCAGGAATCCATAACATGTGATGTATCTAAGGTCCGTATTTACAAATCGCTCTCTAGGCTTCTTGAGATAATCTTGAGACGTCGTTCATTCATAGACATGTATTTTATACAAAATGGCATCTAAAGATCGATCTCAGACTTGAGAGCGGTGTATAAATACGGACCTAATCTACACACACTGACAAATATGAAAACGGCGTCTTAGGAATTTTGTTCAGCGTGATGGATATTAATATTATTATTATTGTACTTAGTAATCTATATTGTACAAATGCATACTCGTATACATAATCAGTTTCACACTGTATCCCGCACACAACATTGTAGGCAAATGGAACCTGTGTGAAAGTGTTAAGACACTCCGTTCCCTATTTTCCGCTGTAGTGGCAGGACTCACCGCCGCGTTTTGCCTTTGCACCAGAACCAAGAAATGGAAATCTAAATTTAAATGAATATTTCATTTCCTCCAGTGAGGATCGAAGCCACAACCAGTTGCGTTTACAGTCACACTTTGTGCCCCTGCGCCACCACTGGCCTTCATGGGTATGTATATATACATACCTATTAATAATTATTCTGACCTCAATATACAATGTAAACGGGCGATAAGTGGAAATATTATGGAAAGGCTTATAAAGTCCATGTGCTCAAATAAACTTGCGAGTAGCAACTAGTTTTCCAATTATTATTTCACACTTATTTCGCCAGGTGAAAGAATAAAAGAAGATCGCTTGATTTTTTTATTGGATTTATTAAGTTCTAGAACAAAAGCGTTTTCAATGGCCGGAGGATGGCTTAATCAATGGCCGTGGATACGATTTCTTTTGCCAGAAACAAGTGGATACACCTTAATACAGAAGATGAATCAACAAATATCTGATATTATTGATGTAAGTTTGTTATATATTTCACAAACAATCTTTAGTGTTAACCAATCTATATTTATTTGTATTATTTTATAACTTTTCATTCATTTTAATTTGAATCATTTTCTCAAAAAAAACATATTTTAATTTAAATTGGAATCATTTGCAGATTTTTTACAATCTTTTTTGTAGAAATCGGAAATTAAGACACTTTACTCTTTACACTTTATTCATAGAACTAATTCTTTTTCCTGAAAAAAAAAAATACTTTGTCCATATTTTTTAAGTATTATGCATATAAATAGAATTTCACTAACGGTATATTTGTAACATAATAAAAAGACTTATCAACTAAAGCGGTTAAAGGTTTCTTGAAAATTTAAACCCACTTTCAGCATTTCACAGAAATTTAAGAGGTTTCTTTTGCATGCTCCTTCTGAAGAACTTTGAAAACTTTATTACATAAACGTGTAACTAGAACGGGTTTAGTATATTACTATTTTTTTTTTCACCTTCACGCTGCATCCCGCAAATACCAGGGTATGCAGAGTTAAGTTAACATAAGTCATTCCGTTCAACATTCAGTCGAATTTTCGGGGCATTCTGTGTTGAGTGGCAGAACTCAACGCCGCGTTTTTGCCTTGGTACCAGAGAGAAATAATGAAAATATTGATAATAATTAACTCATTCCAGCATTTAGTAATAGAACCCACAACCGTCACCTTGCAGTCACACACTTTTGCACTTACGTCACTTCAGCCTCTATCGTTTTGTATTTTCAGTAAGATATTAGTTGTTTGATATTATTTTAGGAGGCAATAACAAATCACAAGAATAATGCAATAGAAGGCCAAGACCTTATCTACATGTTTTTGCAAGAGATGAACGAAAATAAGGAAACATTCACAGGTAAGTCTTCTTCTTATTTTTTTAGCGTCACTCCTATAGGTAGTGTTAATACACTCCGTTGCCCATTGGCATTGTCAGTGAGTAGTGGAACTCAACGTCGCTTTCCTCGACACGAAAGCGAAATTTATCGTATAATAATACGTTAAACATTTGAAGTTTCAAGCTACGAATGGTAATACTATAATATGTTATTATGAAATAGTCCAAGCAAAATCAATATAGAACGATGCGAAAGTTGTTAGTCGTTGTTAATTGCTATATGTTGCTCAGGAACTTAGCTTATTAATTTCTTATGTTATTATATAGAAGTCATTCTTGGCGTAGGGGCGCAGCGTCCGACTGACTGGAGGTACACGTTTGGGGTTTGATTCTTACTCGAGGAAATATTTTCATTTCTTCGCTCTGGTAACAAGGTAAAGCACGGCGTTGAGTTCCACCACTTTCTACGCAACGCCTCTAGACACCGGTGAAAGTGAAGAACGGAAATGTCATAATGGGTTGTAGTGTTTTAACAGTGGGCTACCAGGAAAAGTTTCTCTTTTCCGACTTCGTTTTATTATTATTATTTTTTTAAAACGAGAAATGTTTATCATAATGAGTGGGCTCGATCCCACAACCGTTCCGCTTACACGCACGCCTGTCCTTGCGACGGCCTTCTAAGAAAATAATAATTCCATATTAAACAAAGGGTGAATAGAATTTAACTCTCCGCTTAATATGTGCGTCACAAAGCTAAAAATATTCTTTTTTTAAGCTTAGTTTTTTGGTATCAATAATAAAATCTAAGCTGTATCTAAACGCCGTTAAATCTGTAGTTGCTGTGACGTTATTCTGTAAATACCATTATTATTAATAAGAGGATGTTTTCAGAGGAACAACTAAGAGTTATATGCCTCGATATTTTAATTGCTGGATCACAAACGACTAGTAATGTATTGGAATTTGCAATTTTAATGGTTTTACGAAACAAAATAATCCAGGAAAAAATCTACGACGAGATAATTAATACTATAGGCGAATCAACACCATCGTGGGTAGATAGTAACAGGTAAGCTTTATGTTTATTAAGAAAAAACCGCACAGTATTCAAGCAAAAAATGTTCTTTTTTATAGTGAGTGACAAATGTTAGAAAAATTTGGAAATTTTTGGCCAGACGAAAGTGTGGCGCTGCGACACAAGCGTGTTACTGTAAAAGTTACAGGTCGCGGGTTCGATTACCACTCTAGGAAATGAGATATTTAATATTTTCATTTCTTCGCTTTGGTGAAGAGGTAAAACGCTGCATTGAGTTCCGCTACTCAACTCGCAATGTCTCCAAAATTCGGCGGAAAGTAGGGAACGGACTGTCTTAACACTAGGCTCCCTCTATCTACCCTGCTACTTGGGGGATACAGCGTGATGCAGAATAAAAATTAGATTATCAATCACTTTAGATATAGGTGTTAATTATAAGATAACACATAATATATTTGATAATTTTCATATATTTCTTATCAGACTCATATATACAATGGCTTTCCTTCATGAGGTACAAAGGTATTTTACTATAGCCCCGTTAGCGGGTCCAAGGAGAGCATTAGATGATGTTATGATTGATGGATTTTTGATACCCAGAGATTCAACAGTACTGATATCTGTTGGAGACATTCATCACGATAGAAAAATATGGGATAGACCTAATCAATTTATGCCAGAGAGATTTATAGATGAATCGGGAAATATTAAAAACACCGAACACTTATATCCATTTGGTATTGGTAAGTGTTCCTTCTGTTTAATTTTTTTAACTACTTGAAATGTACTTTTCAAAACAAATTGATATTTAGTATATAGAATTTACTTTAAATAAATAAATTGCGTTTTACAGTAATATTTTAAAAAAATATTGTTCTTTAAATCTGCTTAAGCGATGTTTGTACTCTTGTAATAGTGCATTATGTATATTGACAGCAAATCTTATAACGCTAACAATTATTATTAAGTGCGTAGTTTTTGCTAAGCGAAAATGTAAAAAGTAAGCCTTTCACCATTTCCTATTCTATTTAAATCTTATCAAAACAAACGAAATAATTCAAAAATTATAATAATATAAATGTTTCACCATTCTCTTTTTCGGCGGAGTGTTTTAATATTAGGCTCCCTCTACCTACTACCTGCGGGATACAGCGTGAAGGTGAAAAAAATACAAATATTTGCTACGCAATATTTTCTGTCTGATATTAAGTAGACTTATTTCATATAACGGTCATATATCAATTAGTTAAAGGAACCATTGCGTAAGAAATAAACCATATAACATTTGATTATTATATTTCTAGCTAAGGTTTGTTGGAATGTTGAGCAATATTCAATATAATATCTATATTTCTTTCCGTAAGTGCTTGTGGAGTAACGGGTTTCTTTTATTGTAGGTACTGTTACATTTTCCTAATTTATTTAGATCCTATACTCGTATATCTATATCTTGGAACAGATACCAGGATATAGGTCTGGTCTGGTCTGATCTGTCTGTCACTAGGCTGACATTCTCTTATAAGAATGTCAGCCTATCGACAGACAAAGTGGAGCTTCTGCTTTTCTAATTCATGTAATATTTGAAGATGTCTTTCTTGACAGATTTTATATATTCTCGTATGTTTTTTCTATTTTACGCTGTACCGCCCTGCTGTTACCAGAGCTAGTAACTTTTATTTCACATTAAATATTTTATTTCACCTAGATGGAATTGAAACCACAACCGTCGCGTTTATAGCTGCACACTTGTGCCCCTGCGGCACGACCGCCCTCAATATAAATACTGTATAACATAAAATTCAAATATTATTACAACTTCAAACAATATCGTCGTAAAGTCCCAACTAAAAACTCCAGCCCTGAGTGACATGGGCAATGCATGACAGTAAAAAAAAATAAATTGTACGAGTACATAACGTTGGTAGCATTTCCAACTCAACAAAGGAGATATACTCGTACACCACTCGCTGTCGTTGAATAGATCGTGTGAAACGAGATTAATTTGTTAGTAGTTGAATTGTTCTAATGTCTTTCAATGTTTTGTTTAAAAAAAATAAAAAGGGAAAGAAGGGAAAATAAGGAATAGTCAGTTTTTAAAAGCTTATGTTGTTGTTAAGACATTATTTTTTACATAATAAAATTTTTAATACACATATTTTTTTATTTTTTTTTTGGATATTTTAGATCAAAATAAATAGGATTTTGTGAATTGCTTATTTATGTTTAATTTAAGTCTAATTTATAATTAAACAATATTTCTGTTTTTTATTATATTTTTTTTTACTAACAAGATTTTTTTAAAATGTAGATTGTATGTTACTTATTATAGGAGTATACCTAAGTGTATATTTATTTTTTAACAATTAAATTATATTGCTAATTTAATAATTTATTAACCAAGTTTTTATATCCATCCACTTTTTATACATTTAACTTATGTTAACTTTTATGTAGTACATGTATAATTTACGTATAATATGTCAAATTAATTCTTATTATTTTTCTTATTATTTTTTTTTACTTTTATTATTTTTACGTACGACCAAGGTGTCTGTTGCTAAAGGTTACCTGTAAGAGATAAGTGATAGAGATTTGGTCGCCTTTGTATACAACCTTTTTAGATGCGTCATTTTTACTTTAAATTTGTTAACGTTTGTATTTTGTTCTTGTTTTTTTTTTCGATGTAAGCAAAAGTGTTTTTATATTTTTACAAGTGATACTGTAAATACATTGTTCTTTTTTTATATACACTTATATCATAATCCTAAGAGTATATATGTAAATGTTGTACAACAATCATAAAAAATTATATCAATAATAATAATATTTGTAAAATATAACTATTAGCTATCCATAATTTTCAAAATATTACACCATCTGATTGCGCATTCGAGCGCATTAAATTTTAATTCACTTCGTAATTACTAACGCATAATTATTTTCATGCAAAAGTATTAACAAAAGTGTGATTCCACTTATTTACTCGTGTAAAACACCAGTATTCATTAATTAATAAGGATGAAGCGTCATATTTTTTAGCAAATTTATTAATACTATAATTTTACTTCAATAATAAATGTTTAATAGACCTTTCGGTTGTTCAACTATCAACAATGACTTTGTTTAGAACCTGTTGTAAAGGAGTATATACTGAAATTTCATGTCGGTATTTTTACAGGTAGAAGACGGTGTCCTGGAGATTCATTAGCAAAATCCTTTATATTCATCACTTTCGTTGGAATCTTGCAGAAGTATAAGATAGAATGCAGCAACGGCATTTTGCCATCGGATGTTCCCAATATCGGCCTCATATCCAGTGCGAAACCCTTCACTGCCGATTTCATAGCAAGATCATAGCTGAAAAATAAATTCATAAGATGTATACAATATTTATATAAAAATTACTTTACTTTTGTTATAAAATATCTTTACTTTTTTATAATATGATAATTTATAAAACATACTTATTTACTAACCTATTTTATATATTACATGTTACTTTGATAAAAAGGAAATTGAATACATGCCTTGGAAATATCCTTTTATGATCTGTTAAAGCTAAATTCATAAAATTCGTAAAGTAAAAAAATATATAGTAAATTTTAAGTATATTTAATGAATGTACTCTATCTAAAGTAAATTACATCGTATCGTATGTGATATGCATGTAAAGAAGTTCTTTTACTTTTCATTCAATTTAAATAGTCTGTACATGACCGTAGAGGTGCTACGCCTTATCTATATTAGCACTGTGCTCTACGATTATTTTAAGAATAGTATGGCTGGAAGAATTGTCTCCGGCTTTTATGAATAAAACGTGGTTTCTGCAACAAATCATTTTAAAATATAATATTTGAACTAATGGCTTTTAACGTTGTTTCTTTTTACATTTCAGTATTTATATATGGTTTAGTATTTATATATTAATTTTAAAAGAATTTGTAATTAAAAATTGTAAAATAAATTTCTCTTTACAGAGCAACAAAAACAGTTTTTGTTTTAATATATCCACATATTTTTCATATATATATTTTACTAGCGACCCGCTCGCGGCTTCGCCGTCTTTAACTACTGAATCATTCATATAATGTATGCTTGCACTTAATATAATGTGAAAATTAATTAAACCCTAATGCAACCCGCATATTCGTAGTTCCAATAATTTTCCAATTGTTTTTTAAGAAAACATACTTAAATAAATAACACAAACAACAGAAAACTTAAACGAAAGATATTATAAACAACAGACTTCCTACTGTTCTCTTACCCAAAACAACGGCGTGTTGTGTCAACAATTAAATGTCAACAATAAATAAGTATTTAAAAGGATAAGGATTAATACCATTATGGAAAAATATCCTTCACAATAAAAAATATATTGAAATTACTATTTTAAGACAGAAATATGATCACTACTACTACATTTAACATTTTTGACTGAAATGGATAGAGGGACACTTAAAAAGAATTGTTTTATTGCTTCCGAGGTACAGAACTCTAATCATCTAATGACACAAAAATAAAAGTAATAATTATAAAACGAAATGTACTAATTGCGAGATTACAATTGTAACTAATGCATAGTCCACACGCCGTCATATATATATTATATTTAATAATAATATATTGTAAGGTCAGTCAAGGACGCAGGGACACAAAGTGTGACTGTAAAACCGACTGGTTGTGAGTTCAATTCCCAATGAAATATTTACTTAAATTCATATTTCCGTTTCTTCGCTGTGGCGTGGAGGCAAGGCACGGCGTTGAGTTCCACCGCTCAATACGCAATGTCTCCAGAAATCGGCGGAAAGTGGAAAACGGAGTGTCTTAACACTAGATTTCCTCTGCCTACACGGTGAGTACGGAATACAGCTTGAAGCCGAAAAAAAAACATCTTCATCAAGGCAAAGCGTGGCGTTGAATTCTGCCACTCAGCTTGTAATGCCTCCAGAATTCGGTTGAAAGTGGGGAACTGAGTGTCTTAACTCTAGGTTCCCCCTGTCTACTCTTCTGTGTGCGGGATACATCGTGAAGCTGATTTGAGTTTTAATTTGATATACTATCAGCCTACCAGCTATCCTAAAAGAAGTAATTATAAAGAAATTGTTAATAAAGGTAAAAATTTAAGTAATTGTTTATAAAAAAAGAAGAGAAAAAAAGATAAAAAGTGACTCAAATGAAACAATAAAATTAGAAAAAATAGTCATAAAAATATCAGATTTTTAAACGCAGCATACATTAATTTTCTAATCTGACGACTGTCAGTCATTAATCAATAAAAAAAAACTACAATCGAGATTTATAAACAAACATAATCTATTTTTATTTATATTTCAATATGATCTTAAGAGTAATAAGACATTATATTATTGAACATAATAAAAAAAGTAAATACCTACTATATTAGATATATTTAATGTTCGAAGGCGCTCATGTCTGTTGTGTCGTGTTATGTTGTAAAAATATATAAACATATAAATTTATTGTAATTGGAATTTTATTCTAGAAATAAAGATTTTATATTATTATTATATTATTGAGATTACGTCGTGGCGCAGCGGTACAAGGGTATGACTTCGTGCGCTGCAAAATCGAGTCTTTGTGGGTTCGATCCCCACTCGAAAAAGTGAAATATTTATTTACGTTTTGTAATTCCATTTTTTTTTGGTCTGGTGTAGAGACAAAGCGCGGCGTTGAGTTCTGCCACTCAACACGCAATGCATCCTGACTTCGGCAGAAAATGGGGAACGGATTGTCTTAACACTAGGTTCCCTCTGCCTACCCTGCTGTGTGCGGGATACAGCGTGAAGTTTTCTCCTTTTGTGTAATATTGTCACTTTTTTACCGTAAATTCTCCTTCGTATGTGTTCCATTCATACGCCATAAATAAAGAACAACAACAACAATCATGTAGTTCAAGGGGGTGAATCCGCTGGCCGGCCGCTAGTACTCATATAAAATATACTATAGAAACTACATTTGAAGCCAGTCTAAAACACGATAGGTGGTGGGTTCTATTGCCATTCGAGGAAATGAAATATATAATATTTTCATTTCTTCGCTCTGATGTCGAGGCAAAGCGCAGCGTTGAATTTCGTCACTCAACAAGCCTGTTGTTACGCAAGGCCTTGCGTAATGCCTCCAGAATTTGGCGAAAAGTGGGGAGCGGAGTGTTAGCAAAATGGAGCGGAGTGTTAGCAAAATGGAGCGGAGTGTTAGCAAAATGGAGCGGAGTGTTAGCGAAATGTTAATCAGCAGAGGTAATCATTTAACATCAGATGATCCGCTCATTCGTATGTCATGTCTTTATATAAATGCCTTTTTAATAAACGTTATTTAATTTTGTATTATTATTTTTATAAGTTGTATCATATCGGTGTAATAAATAAAGATCTTCATATAAAAAAGTGTTTATATATAAATATTTATAAAAAATCATCGATTTTCAATGTCTAACTA